>MJUU01050809.1:1815-21528 GCA_002080025.1 Modiolus philippinarum | reverse complement strand
TGAAACCACTGAAGCAAATTCAACTAAACTTTACAGGAATGATGTATGGAAGGTCCTTTACAAAGATTGCTCATTTCGTTCCAATTCGATAAAAAACATGGCCGCCAGCGCGGAACTTATGTTTAAGGTGTCTCAGTGGTATTATTCCGCCATTTTGGTCTAATAATTGTTCATTTAGGTTTCATTCATTAAGAAATTTAACAAAATATTTATTTCAAATTAAAAGAAATTTCAAATGTGTTTAAAATTTATATTCCTTATCATTTTTATAACATTTTTGTTACAAAAACTTGAGCTAAAACACATGAGCTCTAAATCTGTTGCTGGATTTACAAAACACAGAAATTATTCAAGGGAGATAATTTGATAAAATATTTTAACAAAGATATCACTAGGGAAATTAACATTTTGCAGTTTTCCTCTCTTATTTCAACGGTGACCCCTAGTTTTTATTTTTTATATGTAAACTACATAATGATAATTAAACACATGCAAAGTATGAAAAAATTCTATAATAGATTTTTCAAACTATCCTCTCATATGATCATTTTCCTTATCATTTCTATGTAAAATCCTAAAATTTAAATTTTCAGATTTTGCTCTTAAATGCACGGTGACCCCCAAATTTTATTTTACATTTTGAACTATAAAACAATTACGTTTCTACACAGAAAATTTCACAAAATTCTATAATAGGAAATTAATACCCTGCAGACACCTTAACATTGGACCTTATGGGAAAAATCACATTTTCATCTTCTGCTCTGAAAAGGCTGAAGCAAATTGAACCAAACTTTACAGGAATGATGTACTTAAGGTCCTAAACAAAGATTGCTCATTTCGTTCCGATCCCATGAAAAACATGGTCTCCAGCACTGAACATGGTTTACATAGGACCCTATGGGAAAATCACATTTTCATCTACTCCTCTGAAACCACTGAAGCAAATTCAACTAAACTTTACAGGAATGATGTATGGAAGGTCCTGTACAAAGATTGCTCATTTCGTTCCGATCCGATAAAAAACATGGCTGCCAGCGCGGAACTTAGGTTTAACATTGGACCCTATGGGGAAAATCACATTTTCATCTTCTGCTCTGAAAAGGCTGAAGCAAATTGAACCAAACTTTACAGGAATGATGTACTTAAGGTCATAAACAAAGATTGCTCATTTCGTTCCGATCTGATGAAAAACATGGCCGCCAGTGTGGAACTTAGGTTTAACATTGGACCCTATGGGAAAAATCACATTTTCATCTTTTCCTTTGAAACTGCAGAAGCAAATTCAACCAAACTTTACAGGAAGGATGAATAGAAGGTCCTTAACAAAGATTGCTCATTTAGGTACAATCCGTTAGAAAACATGGCTGCCAGCACGGAACATAGTTCTCTTCTGAAACCACTGAAGCAAATTCAACCTAACTTTACAGGAATGATGACTGAAGGTACTTTACAAAAATTGCACATTTCATTTCAATCCGACAAAAAACATTTGCCCAAGTGCAGAACATAGTTTAACATTGGAGCCCAGTATGAGAAAACCATCCTTTTCATCATCTTTTCTCAAAACAATTAAAGCAAATTATACTTATTATAAATGTATAGAAGGTCCTTTGCAAAAATTACTCATTTCAATAGGATCAGACAAAACACACCGGTGCTAATTGAGAACATACCTAAACACCCTACCCCATTGGTAAAAAAAACATGATCATTTTTTGTCATGCACGGCATAGAAGCGTTTTGTCAGGTGAGCGATACAGGCTCAGTCTCTGAGCCTCTAGTTTCTATTGTCTTTGCACTTCCCAAGTGTCCTGCACAATCGTGCAAACTATATAAAACAATGCTTCGCAATGCTTTAGGCAGCCATAATTACAGGGACTCTTCACCACTGCCCTCGTCTGTCCATGTCCTGTACAGTAAAATATTTATTATTTTCATTCTGTCAAATTGAGACCACATAGAAAATAATTCCCGGCTTTCACAACACATTTCATCTCTGGATGGTTTTTGTCCTGATGTCCTGATTCCATAACACGTGCAAGTTCAATTTCACATATCTGTTTCTGTGAATCTCATCAATGGACCAACCTTCAGGAGGTCCTAATGTTAAATTATGTTGATATCTATTATTACTGGTTTGATTCACTGTATGTACTTTCAAACATGAATTATTGTTAGATGCTGTATTCCTCGAAAGACTGACAATATCTGGACACTCTGTTATTTTAATTTTGGAGTCACTGCCATCATTCTTCCATGGAATTCTCGAAAGACCATCTACATTCGTATGCAATTTCCCTCGTCGATGTTGTATTTCAAATGGCATAAATTCAATAATTCGTTCTAGCCATCTAGTAAGTAAACCTCTAGGATGCTTAGAAGTTTTTAACCATGATAAAGCATCATTATCTGTCCTCACTAAAATATCTTGGCCATAGATATACGGTTCGAAATGGTCAAGCGCCAAAACTAATGCTAACATCTCTTTCATATAAACTGTATACGTTGTTCGTTGTGCTCCCTGTAGAGCTTTAGCTGCGTATGCAATTGGGCGTTCACATCCTTCTTGAATTTGTGAAAGTGTTGCTCCTATTCCGACATTTGACGCGTCAGTGTCAATGATGAAACGTTTATTGTATTGTGGAAATGCAAGTACGGGTGCAGATGAAAGCAAAACTTTCAATTTATCAAACGACTTAGACTGTTCCTCTGAATTCCATTGGAATTTTGTATTTTACGGTCTCATTTACGCATTTCAAAAGTAACCGCAGCATAGTTTAGTTTGAATTTCTGATGGTATCCAGCATGACAGAGAAGAGATCTTAATTCGTGAACATTTGATGGTACTGGCCAATTTTGAATAACTCGTATCTTTTCAGGATCAACTGCAATGCCCTTTGTGATACAACGTGGCCTAATAAATTGAGTTTTTCTGGAAGTGGTCTACATTTTTCAGGTTTAACTTTTAGTCCCGCTTTTTCAAAACGGATCAGTAGCTTCTTAAGCTTTGTTTTATGATCTTGTTGTTGGCTGCAAAAACAACAATGTCATCCAAATAAACAACTATCTCTGTACAAGACAGACCTTTTAATATCAAATCCATCGCACGCTGAAAGGTTGCTGGTGCGTTTGTCAAACCAAAACTCATTTTCGTAAACTGATAATGTCCAACATGCGTAGAAAACGCCGTTTTCTCCCGGTCCTGCCTTTCTACATCGAACTGCCAATACCCTCGAACTAAATCAAAATGACTGAAAAACTTTTCACCACTGATTGTTTCGAGCACGTCATACGCTCTAGGCAGAGGATAAGAATCTTTCTTGGTCACCTCATTAAGAGCGCGATAGTCTATACAGAATCTACATCCTCCATCTTTTTTTATGAATAATCACAACTGGAGAAGACCATGGGGATTCAGATTCCTCTATAATTCCATGTTCTTTCACTTCAACTATTTACGAACTATTTCACGTTTAACAGGTGCCATTCTACGAATTTGTGTTTTCCTTTGTTCAGCTGTTCCAATGTCGATTCCGTGCTTTATGTTCGAAATTTTACCTAAATCATTTGGACCGAATATAATAATTGATCTATACTTCATTAGCAAATTATAATGTTGTTCTTTACTATGATTTGAAACATTTGGATTATGTATTGGAAACAATTCCTTGATCTTTTCTCGCACAACTGTTGGTGATTCAAGTTCTTGTACTGAATTGATATGCACTGATTTTGGTGCCACTTGTACAAAGTTACAATGCGCTGAGATATTATCAGTTTGCTTATCCGAATCTAATAATGGAACAAAATTGCCCACAGCTGAACTTGTCCACACTTTTTTTGATTCATTAGATATGTTTATAACTCGTATTGGGAATTCACCATTATTCACAACTGCAGCTACACGTAAGACTCAAAGACTGTATTTCTCTTTCTTTTTCTCCAGGCTCAAGTATTCCTGGCATTCTTTCTTTGTGTAATCCGTTATTAATAACACATTTTATATTCATTATTGTGCGAGCAGGAATAAAAATAGTTTGCTTTATAGACATACGGCATATGCCAAGATTTTGTTTATATTTGAGGGATACTTTGCTGCCATTTAGATTCAAGCAGTTTTGTGAAAAATCGATCACAACTCCATTACTCTTCAAATAATCCTCCCCAAGCAACAATGGTGTAGTCAGGTTTTCACAGACATACATACATGTAGGCCATGTGAAATTCTGTTCACAAATACAAATGTGTACATCACATACTCCAAGCACCTTCAACTGTGAGTTAAAACATGGTCCTATAACTATTATAGAGGTGTCATGAAGGGCTGGTTTTGTATTCATTTGATCATACACGTGCTTGTTAGGTATTGTTATCTGAGCTCCGGTATCTATTAATGCCTCTGTAAAAACACCATCTACAGAACAATTTATATAAGCAGAAGCATTGTCTTTAATACTTAATTTGTGATCATTTACTGTTGGGGCGAGAGAATGTCACTTACTATGGCCTTGCCCCACCCCCGTTTCCCTGCTGTTGATTTCTGGGTGCAGCTGGACAGATGGCGTCTCTCCAAAAATGTCCAGTTTGTCCACATGCATGACATGTACCCTGTCGATATCCACGACCTTGGCCGTTGTACCCACAGCCCCGACCTCGACTTCGTGTCATTCCACTATTTTGAAACCACCTGCCGTGTACACTGCTATTGTAACTGTTGCTATCTTTACCTATTCTAGCTATCACTAAAGCCTATGCGATTGCTGTAGCTAACTCGCTAGTGTCGGTGGGCTGACTAGCTGTAGCCGCTGCGACTTCAACCCTAGGACATTTTTTTTCGTTAAATTGGCTTCAGAACAAGAGCAGATTGCAACGCTTCATCTGACGTTTTAGGATTTGATTGAAATACCAATTAACGTAATTCATCATGTAAGCCATCCGTAAAACCTTTTTGAACAATTTTATCACGGTATTTATCTATCCAATCTTGATAAGCTTTTCTTGCTAGGGACCCTAATTCTGTAATATACTTGTCCAGGGATCCATTTTCTTTCTTCTTTCTACTCTCTAATGCTGCTTTGAAAGAAGCTCTGCTGCTTTCAGGTGTAAATTTTGATTTTAATGCTTCAACTAAAGAATTCCAGTCTGAACATTCGCTTTCACAATAATCCCAGTATTTCCTGTTTGCATCCTCCTGCAGGATTGTTGATATATGTACTAATTTGAAATCTGCTGACCACCCATTAATCTTGCTAACTTGTGTCGTAATTCTGAATCCATACAAGAAAATCTTCCAAGTCTGACCCTTTAAACGGCAGTGCTTTCACTGTAGTTGGTCTTACCTCTGTCATTACAAAATCATCTAAACTTTCCGATTTCTTGAAATCTTTTTGGTCATAGTAATCGTTTCTGTCACTGTGACACTACGGGTGGCCATTAAATCTTCTTCGAGTTCTTTAACACGTTTTTCAAATTTCTTCTTTGACATTTTTTAACGGTCTCACGGGTACCCTATACTACTTACGAAACTGAGACATATGTTATTTAAATGTTACACTATACAATTTGCGTATGAATTGTGAATCTAAATAACCATCATAAAGTGTATTTAGTCTATTAACTATACTTACAGTACTTAAATTCAAACGAGTTTTTTTTTTATTTATTTGAGGATTTTCAAAGTCCAAGTAGCTTCCAAAACTTTGTCTGTGTGGAGTCCGTCATACAATTTTTCACAAGATAATCCACTTGATTTTCGTTTTTTTCTATGAATTCTTAACTCAGTATGGAGTGGCAGATGACATTTACATTCCTTGTCATTGTAATAATTTATAAAATTGTTGATTTTACATATGAACTGTTCGTATGACAATTGGTGTCTAACAGCAATAGTTTCAAGCTGAATTGCCGATTTTGACGGATATTTTTGTACTGACCTTCTCAAGTCTTTTGGTGCAATTGTTCCTAAAACAAGACGATCTCTGTGGTTAATTTCCTTTACAAGAAAGTCGATTGTTTTCCAGTGAAATCACGGTACAATGTCACTCGTTCACTTTCTGTCAAATCATGAATGTTTTCAGGAATGTTATTTATACCCGTTGCCACAATAAGTTCCTTATTCTACGAATATCACGAATTACAGTATCAACATCTCCACCTGGTTCAACGTGAACTCTTGCACGGTGTTTTAATGTATCCTGTAGCCCTATAAATCGTGAATCTATGAATATTTCAACTATCATGAGCAATAGATACTGTCGACGACGCCACTTGTAATGAGTCGTAATTATACAAACACAGTTCTCAATATAAACACTGCTTTAATTAACGTGGGATCGAGCAACTACAAAAAGTAGGGGAGCGACACACACACTACACTCAATAGTTAATGCCGGATACAAAGACGGAGATAATTCCGGTTTTACTAGTTCATGATAAAACTCAGATACACAGGCTACAGGAAGTGAAGAAACCTTAAAAGAAACCGAAACAAAAGTTAGTGTGACAGCAGGTCAAACTATTAAGTATGGAGACATCGAGTCAGGTGAAAGGTGTGTTGCCATTGTTGTTGGTAGAGCAGGTAAAGCCACAGGCATTAATAGACATTGGTTGAATCTTAAATACTCAGAGCCTGAAACTGAAAATACGAATTATAATTTGTACAAAATGTGTGTACAAATTATTATTTGTACAAAATTACAATCTGTACGCAACATGTATAAAAGAATCCAAAGGACAATATTATCTGTATATGTGGAAAATGTATGATTTTGAAATTAATTACATTAACGTTACAAGAACTCTTAAATCATAAAAGAAAGAAGGGGAATTTGTTAACTATTTGGTACATTGTTGACCACTAATTTAATGTGAACAATAGCAGGTAATTAGTCAGATCACTACTACAGGACGTAAACAAGTTTTTGGAGGGAAATGTGTTTGGGAAGCTGAAGCTGGCGCCAGCAAGTAGGAGCAACTGATTCAATTATTTGGTGAGTTATAGTTAGCACTTTACTAAATTGTTATCAAAATTGCAGGATATGTAGATTTTACTATGCTAAACATCTTTGTAATAAAACTTTCTTTCTTTCTTCTTTCAGTTTCAATATATATGACGAAAATGAACACAAAAAAGAAAGAGAATGAAAATGTTACGGAAGCGGTATATGACATGACAGGTTATTGTTATTGGATATTCCTTAAAATTGAAGGGTATATATCGAATATCTAATCTTGCTGATTATTTTTTCAACCTTTAAAAGTTTATGAGTTATTTGCAAAACAACAGTTTACCCATATGATTTATTTTTGTGACAATGGGCATATTGTATGGTCTTCGGACTTTAAGATCATATACTCGAATGTACATACCCAGGTATTGATTCAGGCCAAGTTCAGAAGTGTCAGAGATGATTTGCATCAAAATAAATGAACGGGCGGACGACGGACGCCGAATGATGGCAAAAGGTAGCATGGCCTATGGCAAGGTGAGCTAGAAATAAACAAAATTACATATATTGAAACACGTATAAAGTAGCTTTTGATCTCTTTAAGCATATAATGTGCAAATTATACAAAGAGGGATTACACTAAAAAAGTAATAATAAATCTTAAAAGAATACCGAAGCAAAAATGATAGAGACTTGAAGACTAAAGACGAATGGAGACAGCATGACAAACATGAGACACATGAGAGCAAACAGTTCAAGAAACTAACACACAAGCAGTGTGCATCCACACAAAAATAAATAGATATTACCAGGTGCTCCGTATGTGTAAGCAGGATATACCCCATGCACATGTGGCACCAGTAATACTGCCAATGAAACGTCCAGTGTTATGTTCAAAATTGTGAAATGTAAAGATATGTGACTACCGTAAAGCTTCTGCAGATACATATCTCACAGTTATTTTTCTTTGTATTGATTACATATTGATTCTTTAAAAAGCTTTTGAAGAGATATCAGAGATATTTAAGGGGAAAAAATGAAGTTTTTTTGAAACGAAACGGATTTTGGCGCGTCATAAAACCGGTATAGTCCACCTTTCTCTTAAAAAACCTGTACCAAGTCAGGACCATTGCGGGTCATTTTTTGTAGGTGTTTTTCTTCAGTGTTTGTCTTATTACAGAGTTTTTTTAGTTTTGTCTTTGTCGATGATGTTTATGATTCCCATTTTTCATTGCAATATCTGTGTATACAAAGATACGTGTACTTTCAGTTTGGTCTTATTTGAGAGTTAGAAAATTAGCATGTACCACAGATTTTAATTGATTTTGTCTTAGGGTTAGAAGATGATATATACCAATTACCCACCAAACAGGTCTCTAACAATATAATTTTTACTTAGCACTTGGATGAACATTTCGCTGTCTTTCAAATTGTCGATAACAATTGTTACCGGAAACTACCGCACTGGAGTCTGGGTTTGGCCAGCCATAAAACCAGTTAAACCCACCACTTGTTTTGAAATGCTGTGCCATGTTAAGACCATTAAGGTCTACAAATTTCCAATGAATTTCCACCTACTTTAATTTAGTAAACAATGAAGGATATGGAGTAAATGCACATGAGACAAAGTCTCTACAAATATTAGGTAAAAAATAAGCAAAGAAATAACGCTTTTATTGTTGTTCTTCATCTTGAAGTCTTGTCTTTTTTTCCTCATGGACTTTGGTTGTTGACAATTCTGTTCGGTAATTGTGTCATTACCCCTATTGACCAATTACTGTACATACATGTACAACAGGTTCTCAAATAACATTGAACATAAATAAAATGTGAACGCCTTACGTCAGATGTTGTAATAAATAATAACAGAAAAAAATGAGATATAACTAAAATGAATGATTACTTCCTTTTCAACGACAATACAGATGTATAAAATAGGATATTTCCCTTATACTTAACTGGAATACATTTTTTTTTACTCTACAGCTAAAATATACATAAAGTAAAAGAAAATTACTTTTGGAGTATAACAACGGCAGTAGAATACCGAAGGAACAAGGGAAAAAACATTCTATTGGAATTTCAGATGAACTATAATCAATTCAAAGACCAGTTTCATCTATCGACAGTTATGGCCACTCACTGATAGTGTTGATGTCTACTGAAATTTATGATGATTCTTGACCAAACCTTACGGGAAGTTTTGAGTCTTGTTTTTTTCCCGTAGCGCGATAGTGTTCTCTACCAGCAACTAGGCTCCTTGAGCTAGCCGGTATTTTAGCGGCGAGCACCCGTTGACAAATTTTTCAAAAGTATCTATTGTCTTTTCTCTCCTTTCAAGATTGTGGTCATAGAGTTAGTAGTCTACCTGTATTAGGTTTTATTCGTATGTTTATAATACTATAGGTAAACGGTAAAGATGACGGGGAGGTTTGGGTACCCATAAACCTGTCTAACTCTACCACGGGCTTTTGCTAATACAGGTACCAAGTTCGGCTGTCCCGAGTTCCTATTGTTGTTTATGTTTGTCTTTTATTTTATTTGTGTTTTTTTTCTGTGTAGTTCCCTTGAAGATTGTAGCATGTAATTGCAATTTTCAACCATTGAAGATGTTTCATGTTATCTCTTTATTACATTAAAAATAATCATCAAATCAAAGCAAAAAAAGTTAAAGTACATGAAGTAAAGATAAATTCATTTCAAATCTTTAGACTCTATAGATTCCGTAGCTGAGATAGCACATTAGTGAGAAAAAACTAGTAAAGATAAAACCCTTACACGGCTCCACTAGCCTGTCTATCTGACGCATACCTAAAGATCCCTTACCTGAAATAACGCAGGTCAGATAAATAAATGTATACTTACATAGTAAAGATAAAATCCCTACAGCTCTTCAGACAATCCGACTCAGACCTACAGATCCCGTATCTAAATACGGGGTAAGATAAATATACTTGCCTAGTAAAGATAAAATTCCTGCAGCTCCCCATACTATCAAACTCAGACCTACAGATCCCGTCTCCGAAATAACACCTTTTGGTGAGATAAATATACCAGATCCTAGAAAAATAACATTATGTATTTATGGAATAAAAAAATCTAATGCTTTTTCTGAACTGAGGTGATAATTTTACTATTACTCATATTTTTGAAGAACAAAACACAAAAAATATTTTCTTATGAAGATGTTTTCTACGGAAGTATGGAGGGGACATGTGAATTTTGTTTCTTATCTCGTGGCCACGACATACTAAGTCGTGGTCACGACATAGCTAACTTGTTCCCGCAAGATACTAAGTCGTGGCCACGACATAGCTATGTCGTGGCCACGATATACTATCTCGTTCCCACATCATACTAAGTCGTGGCCATCGAGATATTCTGTCGTGACCACGAGATAGCTATGTCGTGGCCATGATATACTAACTCGTTCCCACGACAAACTAAGTCGTGGCCACGAGATGCAATCTCGTTCCCACGACATACTATGTCGTGGCCACGAAATACTATCTCGTTCCCACGACATAATAAGTCGTGGCCACGAGATAGAAAAAAAAATCACATGTTTTAATGTTGTATACTGAAATATTCGACTACACACTTTTTATTACTCAGTAACTACGCCATTATCTGTATCTTAACATTATTGGTGAAAACTGTTATTTGTTTAGAAAATATAAACTCTTGAGTTTAGTTATCGCAAAAATAAAATGGACGGAGAAGTGTGTAGAAATATGAATACCTGTTTTATGACAATTTTTATGGCTGTTTATGTAAAGAATCTGCACATTTTTAGATAAAAGATAAAACTGTTATTCAAATAAATTTATTTTTATTATGTTTTCCTCTGTATTTATCTTTGACTTGATCCATCGGCATCGTCATCAATGAATCGTGTTATGATTTATATGATTGACATGTATGGAGTTTATTTCAATGGAAGTTTGAAGGACGTTTTCTTTATGTTTTTGTGTAATCGTATCTGCTGTTATTATGAATTAATGCAATATAGAGAGAGTAAATATTAATATTACTGCAGTACAATGAAATGTTTTGTAAAAATTTCTTGTTTCGATGTCTGTATTAAATTTCTAGAATCTTTGGTAAATATATGAATAAATTTGATTGATATTTGATTTACATTGAAAAGTATGAATAAAAAGTATGAGACTTTTAAAAGCTTGTTAATGATATTATGATCCTCAATCTATATAAGTGCATATATTTATAGTAAAAGATGGGCATTGAAGAATCATAAGTTAGTCTATCTTGTCCACTGCTGAACGTGCTACTATTTTATGGAATTTTGTATAACGTTTTATAATTCTAGTTGCTATTGTAAAATTTTAATTTCATTGGTCAACGTCATGAACAACAAAGAACTTATTTCTCGGTAAACGCTTCTTGTTCATTAATTCGCTCCGAGGTAAAATAGTGCAGACAATTGTGACGTGAAATTTAGTTGCAACACATTGTTTCAAATTCAAAGGATTGAGATTTTAAGATATGAAATAATTTTGGAGGAGTTTACGCAAGTGTAAAGCGGCCTTTCCCTCATAAAGTTTACACAAAGTCCCTCTTCATCCAGTTTGTTAGCGAGTCCAAGGCGATTACACATCGAATAACCCCTCAAACATTACTTTTATTCCAAATTACCACATTTGTAAAGGTTTAGTCACACTATACTGTTCTAGCCAACGTTAAGAAACGCTTGCTCAGGCTGGGGAAATTGTAAAAATAGCCACGACATAAAACGCACGGAAAACTTATACATAACGTGTCTACAACTCTCACAAATCGAGTAACCTTTCAAAAGCGATTAACATGCATACTCGACGTTAGCCGAACGAAGGCCTAATGCCCGTGTAGCATATATCGAACGTCAAAATAGTGTTTTGAAGATCTTTCGTCAGATCAAGTTGAAATTCTTCATTCAAAGGTCATTTCAAAAGGGACACATCGATAGAAAAACCACCTAGAAACCTACAATTTGCTAGAGGGACAAGACACCCAAAAATCATAAAAACATACCGTAAAAAAATCCAAATTGATCTGATATTTAAACAAAGTAGATTGTAGCAATTTAGTTACAAAGATGTTCGGTGTGCGTTTTTGAACGTCGGTTGCGTCAGAAAATTTTGCACATTCGCCAACGTGTTGTTGATAAGTTTTACACACATTAGACAAATGAAGGTACGTTACACACACTTTGTGTGCGATATGTAGTAGTTTATCGAAATTTGTTTTAAACGTATAAAGAACGCAAACTGAGTGTCCTTGTAACTGACGAGAAACGTATATATAGCCAAAGTTTCTCTAAATACCAAGACAGAATTCAAAAGGAAGGCAAATCACTACTTTATTTCATCAGCAGATTAATATATTTTCTAAAAATGAATTCGATGTTTTTGTACCTATCTTTACTGCAAATTCGTCATTTTTGGTGGCATTTCTACCAATGTCTATATTTCACGTCGTGAAAAATACATTGGGCGAAGAATTTCAAACTTATCTTACGAAAGATCGTAAAAACGTTATACATACGTTCTATGTATGCTAGACGCTCGTTATGGATGCCTTCGATATACATGTGCGCATGTGAAATTGTGAGCATGTTTAAAATTTTCCGACTAATAGAATCGTATGTCGAAGTGTTTGTTACGTGTTAATATGTGCCGCTAACTTATATTACGCAGCTCCAGCACTTAGGAAATATAGTTTCTAAAACGAGCACAAGTTGACTATGAAATTTCTCACATTGAGTTATATAAATCTTGCAAATATGTGAATGCCAGGCTTTTCGAGCTTTTAAGCATTTGAAAATTTATCTAAAGTGTGTTCCAATTGCTTTAGATAATGGAAATCTTACGATTTTAGCTTTATTTTTACACCAGTCGTTATCATATTTGGTATGTAAATTAAGAATGACAATACATAACTTCGCCGATTACAGCATGCAGTCATGTACATTTTCACATTTTTTTTCAAACAGGTGAAAATTTCTATTGATGGATTGTCCTATTTTAAGGGCGACCAGGTAATTTGATATAATAGATGACTCGAGTTGACCTACCTATTCAAAGCAAGGTGTACTCGTCCGGGGTAATTCACGGACACTTAAATAGAAATTAGCAGAACATTACTGATTTCTTAAAATATTTCTTTTGCGTTTAATGCATGCATATTTCAAATACATTTATGGGTATTTTGTTGAATTATTCCATTTACGGGTATGTTTTTTTCTTTAATTAAAAGGGGGTCCAAGCATATGGTAAAAGCCAAAATGAGACTTGTTTATCATCTGACTTCAGGTATAACCTGCCAATACCTATTTCAGAATGGTCCAGTCTACTCGATAACGACGTGCCGAAAATATTATCCCTTTAAAAGCATGGAGCTTTTTTAAAAAGTATTTTTTCTTTCCATATGTTTTGTAAATCATCAAATTAAAAGTGGTTTCAGAAGTGTACAATATTTTTACACAACCTTGCAAAATCCGATGCCGAAATATGCAAAATTAAAGTCGGAAGAAGAGAATTTCCATTGTCTAAAGGAATAACTAAATACCAAAGTTACTGTGAATTTACTTTCTGCATATGCGCATTTCGACAACTTATGTCTCTTCAGTGCAGATAAAATCTAAACGTTTGGAAGACCATAAACTCAAAGATGTTAAAAAACTGATAGAGAACAAATAACCAATATGATATAAATTGTAGCCAAAACCAGCCAAGGACAGAGCTTTGCATGAGGGAGATACTCCTTAGTTTTCAACAAAATTTACAAAAACTTAGATATGTAAGGTTTCAAAAAATAATCGGCTTTCGGGTCAGCACCTAAGTACTGACTACTGGGCTGGTGAATACCCTCGGGGAAGTGAAAGAGACTTTAAGCTTTATCCAGGCGGGGAAGTACTTCGCATAAACTGTTTTCCTTATAAATCTATTTACCTTAGCCTCTTCGAATAAACAAGATGTCCGGTGATATAGCAACGGAAATAAAGATCAAATTTGCAACAGTTGTGCTATATTTTAACATTTCATCTATTTTGTTTCCTATGTCGCAACAACTACTGTATGGAACAGTCAAATGGAACATACACAAGTGTCGTTGCTTTGTTGCAAAAACATTGTTTTAAAACTGTCTCTGTGTGTTGTCAAAACCACATGGAAATGAAGGAAAATTTAAAGACTCCCTCAAAGGGCATTGAAGGCAACAAAATTTGGAAGTGCACAACTGAATATACATTTATGCATCGTATAAACAAAATGAAATTGATTTCTGAAGTATTGCCTTCTTCAGGATCCACTTTTTTTCAAGTTTCTAGGTAGGGAGAAAATTGAATTTTCCTTCCCAGGTGATTAGTACTCACTGTGAAATAAATATATGAATTTATGGTCTTCCAAACGTTTAGATTTTATCTGCACTGATGAGACATAAGTTGTCGAAATGCGCATATGCAGAAAGTAAATTCACAGTAACTTCGGTATTTAGTTATGGGTCAATTTAATGAGTATGCTTTATTGTAGTATTTCTGCTTGTTTGAATTCATGATTTTCTTATATTTAAATTGCAATATTAGGATGGTTACAATTTGGTTTCGTTTTTGGTGATATGTTGAGAGTTTTGTTCTTTAGATGAAATCGAGTCTTAACAACGAGTTATACATTGAAATCGACATTTTTATCTTTTCTAAAGGAGAGTTCATATTCTATTGTCAAATCGATTCCTTAAAGGAACTTCAGGAAGAATGTATAGGCAATAAGAATTTGATCGTGTTTGAATTATTATTCTGTAGAAACGCTGCAAAGGGCGGACATAAAAAAAAATGCACATGTATCGAAAGGATTATTGGCGACCCGTATACAAATGGTCGAAATCAAAGGATGGCCTTTTTGGGGATCTATTTTCAAAGAAAGATGTAAAGCAAAATTTTGTCCATCTGGACAAAATTTCATAGTAATAGTTTATAAAATTGTGTCCTTGCCTGTAAAAACTTGAAAATACATTTTCCATATGTAGTTTTGCCCTATAAGACATTATTTCATGAGAAGATATCATGGAATTATGTCCAGAAGGAAGTAAGATTATTCAAAATTTTATTTGGGGCAATATTTCAGGCTTTCAAATTTTTGTACATCAAATGTAACCAATGTTCTAAATCATTATTGTGTCTTCATTTACTTTTTGTAGATGGTGCATAAAATAGAGCAAAGATTCTGAAAAGAAAATCTCCTCAGAAACAACGGCAGTAGAATACCGAAGGAACAAGGGAAGCGATGACCACAAAAATCGAAGTCCAAAGACATGGCAAAAACGGCAACAGAGAAAAACACAGACAAAATAAGGACGCGAGACAGCTAAAATGCACGGAAATAAAAAGGATAACATTAAGAACTAAGGCACTCATAGTGTGAACTCCCATGAAACCCGGGGTCGACATCAGGTGCTCCGGAAGGGTAAGCATGTCCTGCACTGCTAGCGGCACCCGTCACACTATCAGTGAGTCAATCCAGGGTTGAGAATTTATTTGATCAGCCCTTTGTTAACCAAATCATGTATTTTGTGCTGGTTATTGTAATCATAACATTTCAAAGATTTTTCAGAAGTGATTTTATTTGGTGGAATTGATTTCATTATGACATTGTGTCCATCATTGTACACAGCTAAATTTTATTATGAAATAAAATAATGAATGGGGTACATTTTTTTTCATGACGAAGGACATTATTTCATAATGAAATTGTGTCATGGACAAAATTTCATTATGAAATTGTTTTCTTGGATATTATTTCATATGAAATTTTGTCCTTTGCACATTATTTCATGGAGGACAAAATTTTATGTTACACAGACACTACATCGATCTTTCAAACCGATTTATGCATTATATTTGCATCTATACGTTCACCTGCAACAATCTACATTGTTTTCATATAAATTCAAAATGCAGGAATGAAAAATATTTTTATTTCTTTCAGTGGAAATAACTTTTATAAGTTTGTAACTTATAAAACGATTAGAAAATAACATTTCTACATTCTAAACAAGAGCTCGATTTCAACCACTTCCCCGCCAGTAATGACCATACATAACTGAAAAATGTTGAAGATTCCGTTTGCGGCATTCACAATAGTATGAAGCCATGCGCATTTTCACGATTTCTTTCAAACAGGTGAAAAGTTCTAAATAACAAAATACCGAAGTTACTGTGAATTTTGTTTCTGCATATGCGTATTTAGACAACTTATGTCCCTTCAGTGCAGATAAAAAATCTAAGTGATGGATTGTCCTATTTTGAGGGCACCCAAGTAACTTGATGAAATGGACAACCCGAGTTGACCTACCCTATAATAGCAAGGTGTACTCGTTCGGGGTTAACAATTGTAATCCACAGACTTTTTGTTTGTAAACACCTTATAGAAATTGGCAGTATATTAACATTTTCTTTCAAATATTTCTTTTGCGTTTAATGCATGCATATTCCAATTACATGTTAGAGTATTTTTTTAATTATTTCATTTACGGATATGGCTTTCTTGAATTAAAAGAGGGGGTTTAAGCACACGGTAAAAGCTAAAGTGACACTTGTTTATCATCTAGCTACCTGCCAATGCCTATTTCAGAATGGTCAAGTCTTGTCGATAAATATCCCTTTAAAAGCATGGAGCGTTATGAAAAAGTATTTTTTCTTTCCATATGTATTAGAAATCATCAAATTAAAAGTGGTTCCAAAAGTGTACAATATTTTACTCAACCATACAAAATCCGGTGCCAAAATATGCAATATTAAGTCAGAAAAACATTTCAATTATCTAAAGGAAGTCAAATGGACTTTAACGGGATATGAGAAATTTTATACTCAGCTTGTTAAAGTTTTAGAAACTCTAGTGACTGGATGAAAACACAGAGGATTTTAGTCCGAATAAATCTGGTTGGAAATTTCAGTAGACTTGTTGTCTCTCTAGAGAGGAGAATAAAGTCTTGTTCTCTTATCAGAGAGGAGACTTAATGTTTTTACACAGATCAGAAAATGTAAAAACTGGATAGAAATAAGAGAAACTAGAGTAAAGACTGTCGGAAACGACAGTGATTCCTGCATCCCCTGTTTGACACAGAAAACAGCTTTAGACCCTGGGTATAATTTTTCTTAACATTTTTGAAATTAAACTATTGACAGTCACTATTTTTACCATAAGGAATTAAAGAATATATGGTTGTTAGGCAGAATTCCAAAAAATAAGTAGTCTTTGAGACTTTCAGGAATTTTACCAACCTTGGAATCATATATTTTGGAAATCAAATTGGTGAAATGTTTCTTCTGATTCTAACAATTCTTTTAACTATGGTTTCAATGTAGAATTCCAAAAATTAGTGGTCTTTGACAACTTCAGGAAATTTACCAAAATTGGAATCAAATATCTTTGAAATTAAATTGGTGCAAATGATTGCTCTAATGGAAACAAATCCTAACAGTATTGGTGCTAGGTAGAATTCCAAAAAATAAGTGGTCTATGACACTTTCAGGAAATTTACCAAAATTGGAATCAAAATATTTTTGAAATCCAATTGGTGAAAATGATTAACCTTATCAAAACAAATACTTAAAGTATGGTTGCTAGGTAGAATTCCAAGAAATAAGTGGTCTTTGAGACTTTCAGGATATTTACCAAAATTGGAATCACATTTTTGAATTCTAAGATTTTTTTCCAAATACTTGCCAAAATATAAGATTATATGCCAAAATGTCCAAAAATATCAGTCTTTGACATTTTCAGGTACCAAAGTTGGAACCAGAATCAAAATTCTGAAAGTTTATTCGCATCTACAGACTATATGCAACAATTCTGCAACAAAATTAAATCCATAAATCCAAAAATGTAGGATGAATTTGCGTTGCATGCCATATGTGTCACATTTTGTGGTCTTTGTCAAATCGACATCTTGGGGCCTCTTGTTTGATCAAGATAAATATCAAAAATCCGAAAGCTTTTTGAGCATTTACAGACCATGTGCAACAATTCTACAACAAAATTAAAACTCTAAATCCAAAAATGTAGGAGAAGTACGCGTCGCAAGGATTTGTGACGGACGGACGGACAGACGGACGAGGCCAACGACAATATCCCCAAACTTTCATTCGAAAGGAGGAGTTCGCGTCGTATGCCACATGTTTCAAAATGGACTAAATGCATCAAGACCGATATAAAAAAAAATCCGAAAGCTTATTGCACATCTGCAGCATATATGCAACAGTTCTATAACAAAATTAAAACCCTACATCCAAAAATGTAGGAGAAGTACGCGTCGCAAGGATTTGTGACGGACGGACGGACAGACGGACGAGGCCAACGACAATATCCCCAAACTTTCATTCGAAAGTGCGGGGATAAATATTCTCACACGTTGGCACGCGTTGGCGCTTTGTGTTATAGTGTAACAGGACAATTAGAAACATACACTGTAGAATTCAATGAAATAATAAGGGAAAATGTACTGTAGTCCTCGAATTTAAAGGTTATTGATCAGCAATAATAAAAAAAAACTTGGAACTGAGAGTCCTAATGAAGATAATACTAACAATGACTTAAAAGGTTAGGAATAATAATAATAATAATACATATAACAAAAATAAAACTAAATATCAAATCATACATAAACCATACCCATAAATCGGTTTAACCCTACCGCTAGGTTCTGTTAGTGTCGGTTTGTTTCTTGTTTTTTTGTGTTTTATTTTCTTGTGCAGTTTCTTTGGTACAATGTGGAATGTCTTTTTTCGGCCATTGTAGGTGTTTCCGATAATCTTTTTTATTCTATATACAATATACAAAACAATCAAAAACTAATGCAAAAAAAGAGAAAAAAACATAAGTTATAGGAAAAAAATTGAAAACAAACTAAAGTGGGAAAATCTCAACTTCTTTTCTTATTTTTTCTTCTCTGATATATCTTTCTGTTCCAACTTGTAACAGGCATCTTTACTGCCCTGGCAATTCATACTGTTCTTTGCTATCACACTGCCTATAATCAGAGATATTCCACTGGTTAGTCCTTACCTATCACACTGCCTACAATTATAGATGTTCCATTGATTAGCCCTTACCTTATAACACTGCCTACAATCAGAGATGTTCCACTGAGTAGTCCTTACCTACCACACTGCCTACAATCAGAGATGTTCCACTGATTAGTTTTTTTACCTATCAAACTGCCTACAATCCGAGATGCTCCTCTTATTAGTCCTTACCTATAACACTGCCTACTGTCAGAGATAATCCTCTAATTAGTCCTTACCTATAACACAGCCTACAATCAGAGATGTTCCTCTGATTAGTTCTTACCTATCACACTTCCTACAATCAGATATGTTCCACTGATTTTTTTTTACATATCACACTGCCTACACAATCAGAGATGTTCCACAGATTAGTTTTTTCCATATCAAACTGCCTACAATCCGAGATGTTCCACTGATTAGCCCTTACCTATCACACTGCCTACAATCAGAGATGTTCCACTGATTAGCCCTTACCTATCACACTGCCTACAATCAGATATGTTCCACTGAGTTTTTTTTTACATATCACACTGCCTACACAATCAGAGATGTTCCACAGATTAGTTTTTTACATATCAAACTGCCTACAATCCGAGATGTTCCTCTAATTAGTCCTTACCTATCACACTGCCTACAATCAGAGATGTTCCACTGATTAGCCCTTACCTATCACACTGCCTACAATCAGAGATGTTCCACTGA
>MJUU01050805.1:0-11669 GCA_002080025.1 Modiolus philippinarum | reverse complement strand
TAAATTCACAGTAACTTCGGTATTTAGTTATTTGTTACCACTGGGTCGATGCCACTGCTGGTGGACTGTTAGTCCCCGAGGGTAATCACAAGCCCAGTAGTCAGTACTTCGGTGCTGACCCGAAAGCCGATTATGCTTGGAACCTTACAATATCTAAATGGTGTAAATTTTAATGAAAACTAAGGAGTATCTCCCTCATGCAAAGCTCTGTCCTTAGCTGATTTTGGCTTTACATTTAGATCATATTGGTTATTTGTTCTCTATCAGTTTTTAAACATCTTTGAGTTTATGGTCTTCCAAACGTTTAGATTTTATCTGCACTGAAGAGACATAAGTTGTCGAAATGCGCATATGCAGAAAGAAAATTCACAGTAACTTCGGTATTTAGTTATCTGCTACCTGATTTGTTGGTATAGTCAGGGTAATGCTTATTATTACAAGGATGATATGTTTTAGTGCCATTTTCCCGTTTCGTTTTGTTTACATTCGCCAACCGGAAGTTTATGTAGTAGCGAGTATAGTGGCGAGTTCTTCGATTATTGATTGCTTTGATTTTCCGATCTACTGTTGCAGGAATAGTTGAGCAAAGTTTCATTTATTCAAATGTTCATAAGCACTTCAGAAATAGTTCTCAATAATCAGGAAGTCCAAAGAATATGTATAAATATGATTTTCAAAAAGAAAATTTTCTTCACTAGAAAGGTGCCGCCGGTTTATCGGGCATGCGCAATCCACACCACAAATACATGTTAACTTCCGCTTCCTATGAGTTATTATCATCAAGAATATGTGGTAAGCTCTAGCGATTTAAAACGTTCAAATTGCTTTCGTTTCAATGCCAGATTTTATGTTCTTATAAAAGTATAGGGTATATAGATTTCTCTTGTCAGTACTTCCTTTCGTGAGTCACATTTTGGTTCCCGGGTGGTCACTTGAGTTCGTTTCGAAATAAAGTTTCAAAATTTCTACCAAAATTCACTTTTTTACCGTAAGTAATACGGAAATGGAATTCATTACCGAATATTTGGTGAAGCCCTGATAAAGTATTTTATCCATACTTATCAGGAAGCAATTTTTTGGTGAAGAGGACAATAAAAAGTTATTTATTGCAACAGTCAAGCGAGTGGCAAAAGTTTTATTTCAGAGAGATATACTTTTTCACCTCAGCCGACGTCCTGAAAGACTACTTGCGTTGAAAGAAACATACTTTACATATTGTTTTAATATCGGTTGACAGCAGATCACTAAGAAAGTGTTTGTAGAATAATTGATTGGCAGTAGTCATAAGAAGATTTTACACGTTGGAATCAAAGGTAAATTCATCTAGGGGTAGTACCAAGACAGTGGTTCTATATACTACGTGGCAGTTTATCGTGGTATGTTGTCAATCAGTTATCAACAACCTTTCCTTCTCTGCGGTCAGTCTTTCACAAGTCGGCTTTGGGTGTAAAAGTACATCTCGTTGAAATGAAACTTTTGCCATTTGCTAGAAAACTATACAGGCTAAACAATGCTCTTGACTATTTTATAAATTTTACTGTTGTCACGATTGTTTTTTTTTTATTTATCACATTGGCTATAGGGGGAAGGTTTGGGCCTAATAAAACTAGTTTAACCACGCCGCAGCAGGTTTGCGCCTGTCCTAAGTCAGGAAATTTATAAAGCCTTTTTGTGTCTTGTTTTTTTTTCTAGTTAGTTTACTTTATGTCTATAGGAGTCTAGGATGATGATTATTTCGCTGAACTTGATTACTCTTTATTTAGGGGCCGACTCCGACCTGCCGTTGGGTGTGGGGTTTCCCCACCGTTCATTGAAGATCTTATGGTGGCTTTGAGTTGTTATAACTCCCTTTTGGGTTGTTGTCTCTTTGACACATTCCCCGTTTCCCTTCTTTTTTCTATCTTGACTATCTTATAAAAAAGAATTTTGTCCGACTCGTTATTCGTCTTTAAATAACATATTACTGTTGCCAGGTTAACTTTTGATTTACTGCTGCAATAAATAATGGAAATGATATGGAGTAAATGCACATCAGGCAAAGTCTCTATAAATATGCCGTGAAGACATTTAACACCAGATATAAACAATTTAACTTACAATTGGCCATATTGTCCCAATTCCTAAATAGTTTACATACTCGTTCAAGCTACAACTTCAGCCGTGATTTATGCATGATTTACAGATAGCAAATTTATTTTTTTTAATATGGCTGATGAAGTAAACGCCCAAGTTATTTGCATTTTGAAAGGGGAAAATTTTTAGCCAATGACTTTTCTAACTAATATATTACTTATTTCAGGACAATGGGATATCATGACATATTTAAAGGAACAAATTATTTTGTTGGAATCTGGTTTTTGGTAGCAATATCAACAGCGCTAAATACAGCTTTACTGTGTCTTATTGTGAAGTCCAAAAAATTACGGAATGTGCCAAATGCATATATTTCATCGATAGCAATAGCTAATATTTTGGCCGGAATTTTCAAAGGTATTTCTGTCACCATCAATACTCTCGGTCTCGCCAGCGACTCTTCATTTTGTACAATATTCCAATACTTTGACAGAAGTTTTTTAGTTGCAGGTATCTTTTCCGTTATAGGATTATGTTGGGATCGATACAGATTTTATGCAAGATCGCTACCTTATGAAGAAAACAAAGCCTGGGCCAAAAAAGTATTACTTTGGATTTGGATATCCTCGTTTGTTTATGGACTTGTTCTGTTTGTAACCACGCTAGCTATAACAAAAAATGGCATAAATACCAAAAATCAGTCATGCGGTCTCTTCGTACAATATCCAAAGTTAAATGCTGTATTTCGAATTGTGGATTTGACCGCCATCTTTACAACTGCAGCAGTCATTATGGTATTCTCCGTTTGCAGAATTTCAGTATCAATGCAGGCCATAGGAGCATTTGTTACACCAGAAAATCATAAAAAGTCTCTGAAACTCCTGGTGGCGGTTGCAGTATTAGAGTGGTTTGCAAATGTACCTTTCTTCTTATATGAGGTTGTTCACGATTTATCTGGGAGTTTTGCAGGACTTGATATTTCAGAAGACACGGAAGACATTATAAAATTATGCACTGTACTTTTGTCAGTGTTAAGCTTCACTATTCTACCAGTGGTATATTTCGCATTCTCAGATCAAATAAGGTCGGAGGTCAAGGACATGCGAAATGCGAATAAAGTGCAGCCTGCAACTCAAACTGATAACACTCAAAACGATGAAGTGGAGGAAATACACATTTGAAGATGCTTTTCCAATTTTACTGTGTATCAAAAATCCTATTCTTATAGTACCAGAATCCATTGTTTTGTCCTTTATAGTGGTGTACTGAAGTGTGCTCATTTTATGCTGGCACTGAAATCAAGTCGTCTGTGGCAAATAATTTTTTCAGCATCGTAGTTCTTCTTGGCAGTTAGTTATGTAGTATTTTGGTGTTTCAGCACTTTAGCCTGAATTAAATAAAAAAAACCAACATCGAAAGAAAAACAGTTGTTTGGAATCAGTAATATAGAGCAGCGAAAAGCTTATTTTATAAGTGAATAATGGTATACTGATTTAAACTTTCTTTATATATTTGGACTTGAGAACTACCGTCATTAAGTGTAAATGCTGCATTGATTCGGACCAAAAAGTAGGAGACTAAAAAATGTGTAATAACTACGAAAAAATATAGGGTAGACGTTGATGAAGCAGAGAATTAATATTATATCAGCCTGTAATTGTGTAATTATGTAAAATGTCGTCAACAGAAAGTGATTTGTTGTTGTATCAGATAGTTGTACGGTGGAATATGTTGTGGTGCATTTTATTGTCATGTTTGTAAACTTTACCCTTGTTCAGAAATCCGTCAGCAGAAAATCAGATTGTTGTATTGAACGTTAATTGTTTTTGCCAGTAAAAATCTTTTAAAACAGTTATGTGGATAAAAATATAGTACACTTCAAGATACTAGTTTGTGTTTTGACAGTTACATGTATATATTACTTCAATATAGAAATAAAAGAAAATTTGGATGAGTTTATCGATGTGTAGAGGCTGACAACTCAGTCATAAACTGAGAAGGACTTTATGTAAAGTTTGTGAGTTAAAGACCACGTTTATACACCCATAAACCTCCTCCAAAATTAATTTATTTCTCATAATTCCAATCATTAGGACGAAAAAAAATGTCACTGACACTAGACACAAAAGAAACAATATCAACTCATTTTGTGATTCATTTCGAAAAATAATAGTAATTGTGCATTACATGATACCCCGCCACGTTTCACAAAATTTCTAAATTAAAAGGGGCATAACTCCAGATCTTTGTGTACCGCATACTTGGCCTGGATTTTGTGGTAAACAATTTACATACAAAGTTTGAAGACAGTATGATATTTCATTCACAAGTCATGAGTCATGACCCTAAAATTTTCAAAATTTCAAAGTTTCAAGGGGCATAAATCCAGAGTCCTTGGACCTCTGAACCCAGAAAGAAATTTCATGCTATTACCAAAAGGAGAAGTGAAAATTGATTGCTTTATATCTAAAAAAAAGTTTTGTCATACGGTAAGTAAATGTTAAAAGTATTTTTAAAAAATCAAAAACGTTGTAATCTTATTGTTTTGAAAGCCAATCGAAACAATCAAATTTGCTATTTAAAAACTCCTTAAAAGTTTATTTTTATAAGACAGAAAAAACATACATGCATGTTGTTTTTTCTAGAATGATAATCTAACGTCTGCTTTTGACAATGTTTGGTGAAAATCTGTCTGGATTTTGATGCCATTGTATTCAACAAGCAAAAGAAAAATTATACTCAAAGCCTTGCTTGTTATATAATGTGTAGCGTTATTAAAACATCAAAAGCGAATTATGTTTGCATATCTTCAAAAACATTTCTTGGCAAAAATCGTAAGTTATTTTCGATATAAAAATATCTTCGTCCGTGTAAATGTGTAAAACTACAATGCTGATAAAATAATTTCATTATGCATTTCACGGAAAAAGTTCCGAATTTTTAAGGTTAAGAAATCAATTAATATATATTTTTTATAATTTGCTTGAACATTGCATTGATATTTTATGGTTTTAACATTAAAGATATATATTAAAATGTTGCATGACAAAATAAGGGGGACATGTAGTAAAGACAGTTTTGACAATTTTTGGACTGCAAAAACTTGATGAGAGAGCAACTTCCACAAGAGATTCTTCTTGCAATTTTAAGACTCGTTCATGTGAAACAAACTGAACCTTATTGAATCGTCAACGATGGAGATTTGAAACCAAATTTCCTACAAATGTAAAACAAATGTATTTGACTTTTCTGTGAAAATTAATACTTACTATTTTTTGCTATTTTTTCTATTTTAGAAGTATGTTGATGCTCATGTTTTAATATATATTGATATACATGTACATGTACGAGTCATTACCTGTTTCAACAAAAAGAGCATTAGGAAATGTAGCCGAAAAAAAAAATTATAACAATGTTATTCGTTGTCAAAATAGAAACTGTTGTTTCAGATTGTCGTCTGTATCCTGTATCTAAACACTACTGCTGTCGTCTGTATTATCCACCATATATACTGGCCTTTGTTTTTGAGACTTTTATAGCAGTGACCAACTTTCAAATAGTCGCTAGAATTACTGGCTTTAATCAATCAACCTACTACACGACCAATTTTTGCTTTTTTTTTAGGGAATTGTGAAAAAAAGGATATGGAGTAAATGCACATGAGACAAAGTCTCTACAAATACATGGTAAAAAACAAGCAAAGGAACAACGCTTTTATTGTTTAATTAATTAGCTCGACAAACACTATTTGCATTGATTTTGATATGTCTTGAAATACAATGCTGATGTAATAGTGAAAAAAGGGCCAAAAAGAACACAATTTAAAACTTTTCAAAAATAATTTTCGCTTGAATCTATATATGTGTTATTTTCCGGAAATTTTTTATAGTCATTGACGGTGTAAAAGTCTCTAAAACATAGATCGATGCCTCTGCTGGTGGACTGCTAGTCCCCGAGGGTATTCACCAACTTAGTAGTCAGTACTTCGGTGCACACACGAAAATGAGTGTTTTGAAACTTACTAACTTTTATAAAAATTTGTTGAAAACTAAGGAGTATCTCTCTCATGCATAGCTCTGTCCTTAGCAAAATTTTGGCTTTTCTATTTAGATCCGTTTGGTTATTTGTTCTCTATCAGCTTTAACATGTTTTTCGGTTGATGGACTTCCAAAGGTTTTGGTTTAATCCGCACTGATGAGACATAAGTTGTCGAAATGCAAATATGTAGTAAAAAAATTAACAGTAACTTCGGTATTTTGTTATTTGTAATATGCTATAGAAAACCCAAACTAATAATGTCTTCTACATAACTACACATGTTTTTACAATCCTCCCAACTGAACTATATTTCGTCATAGAACAGGTAAACTATATAGGTATTTTGTTAAAAATTTCAAATTATCTTAGTTTGTTTCTGTACATTTTGGGAAAAGAGCAGAATAGTGTCTTCAATAACGCAAGAATAAAAGACTGATCATTATTAGTTATAATGTCATTATATAGTGTATGATGTGTGCAAATTGTTATTAAATGATGTAAATAATGGGAAAAAATTGGGCATCTAATATCCGTGAGCTATTTGATTTAGGTTTCAATTATATTTGGTTAAACCAAGAGAATATAAATGTTCATATGAATTCATTAATTGTCGAATTAAAGATCAGTACTATCAAAGTTTGTTAGCAAGTATTACTGAAAGTGGAAAGTTAATTTTGTATATATCTTATAAATTTGTTTTTGATTTTGAAACATATTTAAATTATGATTTTGATACTTCTTTATTATGTAAGCTACGTAGTGGTACTTTAAAATTATTCCAAGGAACAAAAGATTTTGTAAGCGCTGTAATATGAATGTCTTGGAAGATGAATACCACTTTGTTCTAGTTTGCCCAGAATTCAGATTTTTGAGAAATCATTATTTACCAAAATATTATTGTCCATGGCCAAATATTTTTTAAAACATTTTTAATATATTTAATATTTGATTAGAGCTCAATCTGTAAAATTATCTCGACAATTGTGTTTATTATACCTTATACAAATTTCTTACATTATTTGATTATTTCATTGGATAATCGACATTTGTTAATTTTCACTAACGTTTCATTAGCCACGCCTATCCTTAGCAACATGTGTTAATCATTAGCAACGGGTGTTAATGTCTAAATTAACATCCGCTCCGATCGATGACGTCATCAAAGTATGCAAATTCTTATTTTCTCGTCACTTTTGTTGTTGACAACAATAATTAAATCTGATTTAATTAGCAATGTTTTCAGTAGTAAAATAAAAGTGCCCTTATCATTAAAAAAAAACATTGTTAAAAATTAATTTGCAGTTTAAAACGATTTTGCTACAGTTCGATACAATAGTAAAACCACCGACTATTTGTTAATGTGTTTTTGATGTTGCATAAATAAAAATTATTACCATTTTCAGACATAATGTACATTAAGCATTCAGTATAATAAAAACCATAATGCCCTAGGATGAAGATGTTAGTTCGATTAACACACTCGGTGAAAAATTATCACCCTCGACGTTGTCTCGGGTGATAATTTTTACCTCGTGTGTTAATCTACCCCAACACCTTCATCCAAGGGCATTATGTTTATATTGTACCTAAAGTCAGCATGTAACTACAGATTACAATAGTTAGAAGTATTATTATATTCTACATGTAATTATATTACTGCTACCTTGTGTTTTTCATATAAGTATTGACATTGTTTGTTCTCTGCTTAATTGTTATGGTTATTTGTATTGTAATGTGCTATAGCACAAATGTTGCTTATGCAATAAAGATCATTTATTCCTTCACTTAAAACAATGCTTTAAATTGTTAAGTACAAGTGTAAATGGGTACATATTACATTAAAGCAATAATTACTTGTATAATAATAACAAAAATCATATTCCTACTTTGCCTAAGGATCACTGTTTCATTTTTTGTTTGTTTGTTTGTTTTGTTTTGTTTTGTTTGTTTTTGTTTGTTTTTTTTGTTTTTGTTTTTGTTTTTGTTTTTTATATAAACTCAGGATCCGTACTGATATGTTTTACAAGCCCCTCCTTTTCCTCGGACCAATAAATATGGAATATAGGACATTATGTTTTTGATATAACGACCAGTATCGTGTGAGCCCGTTAAGGTAAGCTTGATGCGTTACGCCGTGATAAAGTGCGTATCAAAAACATAATGTCCTATATATTTTTATCAGTAATTCAAAAAATAAGAAATAAAAGTCTATAAAAAAATTGAAATCAACTGAAATAATATACATTCTTCATTCAATGTATTACGCGTATGAAAACTACAAATAGTACCAAAACATGACGTAAGCATAGTAACTAACCCACACGTGACGTCTCCTCTGTGACCCGATAATTTCATGATAGTGTCCAGTTCGGGGACATGAAAGAATTCATCAGGAGTTGGCAATCTCCACATTCCGCAAGACAAGTGTAGCATTCAAGGTAGTGGGATTAAAATGACTGCAAATCAACACAGCAAAACTGAAGCAATACATGACTATACAAAACAGTAAACCCCAAGTCCGTAAAACAGGAATACGATAAGTTTTTCCTAGGATTCAGCATCATTTGCCGTATATTTGTCTTTCGTTGGAGGCCAAAATCCTGAAAGCCGGTACAAGTAACCCCGCAAGGAACAAACTAGTGCGTAGTGACCCCTAGATGCTTTGTTTTGTGTAGTTTTTACCTTGAGATGGGATGTTGTCTCCTTGACATTTAAACATTTCCTTTCTTTTGCATATGTAACAAATTGAAAAAGGACCTATGAAAATAAACGCAACTAGGTAGTAAAATTGCAAATACATAAGATTAAGTCCATTGATAGTAACGACAAAAATATTCCGAGGAAGAGGTTTCAGTTTTTGGTACTTTTTCATTAGCATTGAAAAATCAAAATCGAAGAGCTTCTTAAAAAAACTAGCCAAATAAATTAATTCCAGCTTCCGTTATATAAACACTTTGTCACTAAGCAACCGTTATTTTAGAGAATTTTTCATCTTTTCTATCAAACGGATACATAACTGTAAATGATCATGAGACTACAACACATGTATTAACTCCAACTGCAATAATTTTAATGAGCTGTATGGCCATTTCGGAATTTAAGCACTAGAACCCAAACAAAGGAAATCTATACTTGACACTTGACCTTCATCTTAAAATTGACCATCAGATGTAGTCTATATGACAAATGTAATGACTTCACTTTTTCCGATAGTCATCTTCCCTTTTCTTTGTAACAAAATTCCGACAGAGCGAACATATGGAGTTCATTCGCTACTCAAGGAACTCTTTCGATACAGTGCCTACCTTGATATTATTCGCTTGCTCACAAAATGGCTACTTCAACAAGTGTATGTAACACATTACTCGAAGTTATCACTATAAAAATTCACTACAGACATCATGATCTTGTGGACCGCTATATGTGAAAAAGAAAGGAAATGGGGTAAATGTCAAGGAGACAACATCCCATATCCAGGTTAAAACGACACAAAACAAAGCATCTAGGGGTCCCCGTACGTTCTTCAACACAATGAGGAACCTCACACCATATAGCAAGCCCTAAATGGCCCCAAAGGGTAAAAAAGTGGATAAATCAATGGAAACAAACCACATCCAATAACCCAAATATCAAGAAACTAAAATTTTATTAGAAAAAAACAAAACAATCAGAAGTAACGATTTAACAACAATGCTGTATTTATATCCTTTATGAATAAGTTTGGTCAACGGATTAATAAGTTTTGAAAGACAATTTTTGAATTTATGCGCTTTGTAAATGACATTGCCATAAAAGTTTGGATGTGAAATGCCCTGATGTATAAGAGCCCTGCATGTAGAACCAAATTTTCTTAATAAGTCAATGTATCTATAATAAAATTAAGAGAATGTTTTTATCAATTTATGATATCTAAACCCTTGATGCAGAAGTTTTTCAGTGAGACAAAGATTTCGCTCGTTGAAGTCAGAAACATCACTACATACTCGTGCATATCGAACAAGTTGTGAAATGTAGACCCCGTAAGAAGGGGCTAACGGAACATCGCCGTCGAGATTGGGAAAATTGACTGTAGGGAAGGAGAAATCATACCTTTTATCATAAACTTACTGTTTAACTTTCCTTGATTTATTGATAAATCAAGATCAAGAAAAGGAGTATAATCACTGCTGCTATTGGATTTATTTAAAGTAAGTTCTGCAGAATAAATTTCATCTGTAAATTTAGAAAATTCAGGATTGTTTAAAGCCAAAATATCGTCCAAATATCTATATGTATTGTTAAATTTATGCACTAAATGCTGTTTAGAAGGGTCTTTTTGAATTTTTGCCATGAATTGTGACTCATAGCAATAAAGAAATAAATCTGCTATGAGAGGTGCACAGTTGGTACCCATAGGAATACATATTTTTTGCCGATAGACTGTATCACCGAAACGAACAAAAATATTATCAAGAAGAAAATTTAATGCTTTTATCACATCATTACAAGTCCAGTTGGTATATTTGTCATGTTTGTCGTCACTGAAAAAACGATTTAAATGTATTGCAACAAATGTACGTACATCCTGATTTTTTGAAGGACCATTTGATCAGATACGAAAATTTCTCTTTGATGAGTGTATGCGGTAATGTAGTATATAGGTTAGAAAAATCATAGCTATCGACGGAATCGAAGTCTTTCCAAAACTTCTACCGAATTATTAACACTCCAAAAGTAGTTAATTCCACTGTATTCATAAAATTTGTTGCTAAAGTTGATGACAAGATTTTTTATGGTAGTAAGTGCACTGGTCAATAAAACAGAAATATGTGTAGTTGAACATTTACTTGATGCCGAAATAAAACGAAATGTGAAAGGATTTTTGTGAAGTTTAGGAAGACAATACATAGTAGGAATGCTTTTATAATTAGAAGTTGCTTTGAGTTCAGCTGTAGCTATCATATGATCATCAATTATTTGTGTTTCTGTTGACGTGGTAGCTTGAAATGTACTAGAATTGGTAATTTCATTCCGAAGCACCCCGATGTAATACTTACGTCAAACAACGACCACATTATTGGCTGCCTATCTGCCGGAACAAATATATATGTTTCCCAGATAACAAAGGAGCTTTCCTTTTACAGTTTAACCTGTTTTCCCTCTACCGGATTTGACTTCTCGTTAGTTCTCTAAAAAATTTGCAAACAGACTGTATGAAATCATTATGCTAAACTCCTCACGGGAAGGGATCTTGGTCGAAGCTGTATACTTAATTGTATTTGTCAGTTGGTAATGGGTCTGGAGTTGGCATGTCAGTTAACTGCTAGTAGTCTTTGGTGATTTCATGTTTATGTCCGTATATTTAGTTCTTTTTTCACAATTGACTCAGTCCTGTGCCTAACTTAATTTTACTGTTGTTATGATTGTTTTTTTTTATTTATCACATTGGCTATGGGGGAAGGTTGGGCCCAATAAAACTTTGTGTGTCTTGTCTGTTTTCTAGTTAGTTTACTTTATGCCTATAGGAGTCTAGGATGATGTTTATTTCGCTGAACTTGACTACTATTTATTTAGGGGCC
>MJUU01050803.1:0-26691 GCA_002080025.1 Modiolus philippinarum | reverse complement strand
TGGAGATCTTGTGGACGCAACTCCTCGGAAACCGTGTATTGGATTTTGTTCAAATTTTGTAGGATTGTTAGTCACTATATGTACTAGATCATATCGCACCGCAATTTTGATTCGTCAATTTTTATAGGAGTTATGGGACTTTTGACCATTTTTAGCAATACTATACAACTGGAGATCTTATGGACGCAACTCCTCGGAAACCGTGTATTGGATTTTGTTCAAAGTTTGTAGGATTGTTAGTCACTATATGTCCTAGGTCATATCACACCGCCATTTTGATTCGTCAATTTTTATAGGAGTTATGGGACTTTGACGATTTTTAGCAATACTATACAAATGGAGATCTTGTGGACGCAACTCCTCAGAAACCGCTGGTCAGAATTCATTCAAATTTTACAGGATTGTTAGTCACCATTAGTACTATATCATATGGCATCGCCATTTTGATTTGTCAAATTTTGTGGGAGTTATGGGATTTTGATTATTTCTACATTGTTATACAATGGCAAATCTTGTGGACCCAACTCCTCAGAAACCGCTTGCCAGAATTCCTTCAAATTTTACAGAATTGTTAGTCACCATAAGTACTAGATCATATCACATCGCCATTTTGATTCGTCAAATTTTGTGGGAGTTATGGGACTTTGATTTTTTCCCAATGTTATGCAATGGCAAATCTTGTGGACGCAACTCCTCAAAAACCACAAGTAAGAATTCCTTCAAATTTTACAGGATTGTTAGTCACAAATTAGTACTAGATCATATCGCATTGCCATTTTGATTCGTCAAATTTTGTGGGAGTTATAGGACTTTTATTATTTCCACATTGTTATACAATGGCAACTCTTGTGGACGCAACTCCTCAGAAACTGCTGGTCCGAATTCATGATAATTTTACAGAATTGTTAGTCACCATATTTAAAAGACCATATCGCATTGCCATTTCGATTCTTCAAATTTTACAGGAGTTATGGGACTTTATCGACTTAATGCGTGCTACAGCTTAGGAACAATTTGTGGGTGCAACTCCTCGGAAACCACTGAACGGATTATGCTGAAATTTAGTTTGAACATTTGCCACCATATGTACTTGATCATATTTTGCTGCCATTTTGATTGGACAAATTTTACTGGAGTTATGGGACTTTATTGACTTGATGCATACTACAACATAGAGAGACTTTGTCGACACATCTCCTCAAAATCCAATTAAGGGATTTTGTTGAAATTTTGCTTACCTGTTTGCCACCTAATGCAGTTGATCATATCTTGCCACTATTTCGATTCGCAAAATTTTACTTGAGTTATGGGACTTGATCGACTTTACTGCGGCGGCGGGGGACATAGCTACACGTCGCAATCTTGTTTACATTCAAGTTTTTGGATGAGTTCAGATTTCAGTCACTATACATGGTAGAACCATGTTACCTTGCATATGCATGCATCTCTGATGTTAGGTCAGCATCCATGCAAAATAAGATCACTTTGACATATATGTTATGCTAGATTGATTTACATTCAAGTTTTCGTATGAGTTCAGACCTCGGTCACTACACATGATAGGATCATGTAACCTTGCATATGCATGCAACTCTGATGGTAAGTCAGGATCCAGGCAAAATTAGGTCATTTTGACCTACTTGTTACACTTGATTGATTTACATTCAAGTTTTTGGATGAGTTCAGATCTCAGTCACTATACATGGTAGGATCATGTAACCTTACATATGCATACATCTCGGATGGTTGATCAGCATCCAGGCGAAATTTGGTTACTCTGACAATGTGCCATAATGAGGCGAACTCTGTAATCGTTGATTACCTATGTTTCATGTTAATCAACAGATTATAATGCAGCTCTTACTGTTTCCAAGCAATAATGGTTCAAAAGAGTTAATATTCATCTTCCAAAGTCTGTGTTGATCTAATTACTGCGTCAAGCTCTTTATGGTATCCATCTAATTGCTGATTCAAGCTCTTTACTGTTTCCATATTCACTTTATATGACACTTGTTCAATTTTCAGTGGTCAACATGCTGCGGTTGTATCATACTGCACTTGGCGTAGCCCTTTATTATCTTTTGAGATATTATTTTGGTATTTAGCATGTGTATAGGTCACTTGAATTAACAACAGCAGTGGAATACTGAAGAAACAAAGGATTGGTAATTACAAAAATCAAAGTCAAAAGACATGACCAAAACGATAGCATAAAAACAATAACTTAGACAGCTGCAAAAAGCAAAAATTAAAACACAACATTCAATACCAAGGCACTCACTGTATGAAATCCCATGAAAATGATAGTCACATTAAGTGCTCTTGAGGGTGCTCTGGAGGGTAAGCATGTACTCTATTTAATTGACCTGACTGGTCATGGGTCAATTATATCGGGATTATTCGTGTTACAATTGCCTACAGCCATGCCCAACCTGTCCAAAACTGTTCAATAAATTTGAGTAATAACAATACCAATCACACTGTCAGTGAGTCAATCTAGGAAAAGTCAAAATCTGTATAGTCAAATCAGGTAGGACATGAATCTACCTGAAAATGTCTGCTTTCATTTGGGGCACTGCAACGTCAAATCTTTCAATGATTTTAAAGTGATGGCCATAGCGGTGATCTATCTAGTTTTCTTGGTTAAAGAAATTATATATTGTAACCGGTGAAAATAAAGGATTTTTAGTCACTGAATGAAGTGATGTTACAATATCTTGTCAATGGCATTGTCTAGTAAACAACTGGTGCATTGAAATAAAAAAAAAAGAAATAATAATCCGCATCTAAATATCGGTTTTTTGAATAGAAAATCTATATATGTAATGAAAAATATAGCTAATAGGCAGTCATGAATATCAATAAAATGTCACTCTTGTCGATCAAAGCGGTGGATTAAACTCGTTGCAGAACAAGTTCCGCAACTTGTTTAATCCTTCTGCGTTGCTCTGCACTCGTAACGTTTTATTGATATTCACGACAGTCAATTAGTTAAACTATAATTCTTTAATTTCAAGCTCATTAGTATAGACATATTTTGGTAAATGTGTCTTTACTAATATTTGCGACCCTTGACCTCTTACATTGTCCTCAATATCAAATTGATGTCCAATGGTGCCCACATAGATAGCTACTTCTCGGTGATGTCTACTTATATTTTCCAAAGGTACAGGGGATATATTGCTATGTGTAGCAATCCTGCTAAAGTGATTCATCTTTTTTTCAGTCTCAGGTATCAAGAAAATATTGATTGTGTTAGCAGTTACTGCAGGATTCAGTCTTATAATCAATGTAGTAATTCCAGTACCAATTGGTCTAAGAGTGTGTCCGTGTCGATGTAAAAGTAAGTATCAAATCAAAATCCCCTAAATGTTAAATGAGTACCGAAAACAGGGTTTTAGCAGCAATTTTATTTTTGATTTTGATACATTAAGGGGTGAAGCACTACAAAATATGCCTAAAATTTTTAGTTCGCCTCAACGAAGTTGATGGGGACTATTGGAGTACCCCGGCGTTCTCGTCCGTGTTCGTGTCCGCATTTGGGTATATATCTTAGTAACTATGCAGTGTAGGGTGATCAAACTTGGCATGCAGGTGCATCTTTGGTAAACTCACAGCCTCCAAGAAAATTAGGTCTCTCTGACCTATATTTTCCGCTTGAGTGGCTTGCATTCAAATTTAGATTTTAGTTTATATCTCAGTTACTATACATAGAACAATAATCTAACTGTGTATATGCATGCATCCCTGATGGTAGGTCAGCAACCAGGCAAAACTAGGTCACTTTGACCTTTATTTTCCGCTTGAGTGACTTACATCCAAGTTTACGTCTGAGTTCAGATCATAGTTACTGTACATGGTAGGATCATCTAACCTTGCATGTGCATGCATCTCTGATGGTAGGTCAGCATCCAGGCCAAATTAGGTCACTTTGACCTATATTTTCTGCTTGAGTGACTTACATTCGTGTTAAAATCCGAGTTCAGATTTCAGTCACTGTACATGGTAGGATCATCTAACCTTCCATGTGCATGCATCTCTGATGGTAGGTCAGCATCCAGGCAAAATTTGGTCACTTTGTCCTATATTTTCTGCTTGAGTGACTTACATTCAAGTTTGTGTCCGAGTTCAGATCTCAGTCACTGTACATGATAGGATCATCTAACCTTTCATATGCATGCATCTCTGATGGTAGGTCAGCATCCAGGCAAAATAAGGTCACTTTGTCCTATATTTTCCGCTTGAGTGACTTACATTCATGTTTATTTCTGAGTTCAGATCTGTCACTGTACATGGTAGAATCATCTAACCTTGCATGTGCATGCATCTCTGATGGTAGGTCAGCATACAGGCAAAATTAGGTCACTTTGACCTATATTTTCCGCTTGAGTGACTTACATCCAAGTTTACGTCCGAGTTCAGATCTCAGTTACTGTACATGGTAGGATCATCTAACCTTGCATGTGCATGCATCTCTGATGGTAGGTCAGCATCCAGGCAAAATTAGGTTACTTTGATCTATATTTTCCGCTTGAGTGACTTACATTCAAGTTTATGTCCGAGTTCAGATCTCAGTCACTGTGCATGGTAGGATCATCTAACCTTGCATGTGCATGCATCTCTGATGGTAGGAAATTAGGTCACTTTGACCTATATTTTCCGCTTGAGTGACTTACATTCAAGGTTACGTCCGAGTTGATATCTCCGTCACTGTACATGGTATGATCATCATCTAACCTTGCATATGCATGCATCTCTGATCCAGGCAAAATTGGGTCACTTTGACCTCCATTTTCAGCTTTAGTGACTTACATTCAAGTTCATGTCAGGGATAAGATCTCATGTACTGTACATGGTAGGATCATCTTGCATGTGCATGTGCATGCATCTGTGATGGTAGCTCAGCATCCAGACAAAATTAGGTCACTTAAACCTACATTTTACATTAATGTATACATCCTAGTTCATTGCTCAGTAACTGTACATTGTTGATTCAGGTAACCTTGCTAATGCATGCAATTTTGATAGTATATCGGCATCCAGGCAAAATTTGGTTGCTGCGACAAAGTGCCACATCGAGGAGAACTTTGTAATCATTGATTACCTATATGTTTTATGATGTAGATTGACCAACAACTTCTAATTCAGACAAAGTGAAATGATTTTTTTCAGAAAACTGCGAAAGTTTCCAGTATATTTTATGAGGATTTTCCAAGCTGTGTTTTGTAAATTATCTAATTCTTATGCAGGTCTCGTCAATCTCAGGTCATAGGAGATCAAAATGTTAACCAACTTGTTCTCGATACTTCATTGGTTAAAATTCAATTACGACGTCAAATATGTTTGCCATTTTTCGACTTTACCATTTTGACGCCATGAAAAAGGCGACTATCCCTGATGGCGTCACACTCAAAGAACACATTTATGTCAGATCGTCAGAAAAGGTGTCATTTTTTTGTGAAAAATCTCCTTGAAATCATTAGAGAAATAAAATCCACAACCGTATCTCATGAGAACGACATTTCTGCACTCTGGATTTGTTAAATTTCAAATATTTTAAACCCTCAGCAAGCCTCGTGTTTAAAAATTTTAAAAAATGAACTATCTCTAGTGTATAAATAACGTTTCTCACTCATTGCAGCTGTGGATTCTTTATATATCCTGTGAGCCAAAATAAGAAGCACAGGGTCAAGTAAGTGTTAGGAAACAAGCCTTTAGTTTCATATTCTAGCAAAAGGGATGTTTTTTTAGCTCACCTGGCCTACAAGGCCATGTGAGCTTTTGCCATCACTATGCGTCCGTTGTCTGTCGTCCGTCTGTCTGTCTGTCTGTCAACAATTTCAAAAATCTTCTCCTCTGAAACCACTGGGCCAAATCTAATCAAACTAGGCCTGAATCATCACCAGAGTATTCATTCTCAAAATTATGTTCGGTTAGGCGGCAGGTCAAACAACATGGTCGCGTTGCTAAAAATAGAACATAAGGGTAAATTGCAGTTTTTGGCCAATAACTCGAAAACCGTTACAGATATCAAAAATTTAACGCATGTTAAAATGATCAGCATGATGAGATCTATCTACCGCGCAATTTTGAAGAAAATCTGACAACCCATCTTGGAGTTAAAGCCCTTTTTAGCTCACCTGGCCTAAAAGGCCATGTGAGCTTTTGCCATCACTTTGCGTCCGTCATCCGTCCGTCGTCTGTCAACAATTTCAAAAATCTTCTCTTCTGAAACTGCTGAGCCAATTGTAACTAAACTTGGCCTGAAGCATTACCAGGGTATGCAGTTTAAAAATTGTGTTCGATTAGTCCGAAGACCAAACAACATGGCTGCTGTTACTAAAAATAAAGCATAGGGGTAAATTGCTGTTTTTTTGCAAATAACTCAAAAATCGTTCCAGATATCAAAAATCTGACAGTTGTTAAAGGGATCAGCATAGCAAGATCTACCTGCCCTGCAGATTCGAAGAAAATCCAAAAACCTGTCTTTGAGTTATTGCCCTTTTTTAGCTCACCTGGCCTAAAAGGCCAAGTGAGCTTTTGCCATTACTTTGCGTCCGTCCGTCCCTCAACAATTTCAAAAATCTTCTCTGAAACTGCTGGGCGAATTGTAACCAAACTTGGCCTGAATCATCACCAGGGTATGCAGTTTAAAAATTGTGTTCGATTAGTCCGAAGACCAAACAACATGGCTGCTGTTCTTAAAAATAAAACATAGGGGTAAATTGCTGTTTTTTGCAAATAACTCAAAAATCGTTCCAGATATCAAAAATCTGACAGGTGTTAAAGGGATCAGCATAGCAAGATCTACCTGCCCTGCAGATTAGAAGAAAATCCGAAAACCTGTCTTTGAGTTATTGCCCTTTTTTAGCTCACCTGGCCTAAAAGGCCAAGTGAGCTTTTGCCATTACTTTGCGTCCGTCCGTCCCTCAACAATTTCAAAAATCTTCTCCTCTGAAACTGCTGGGCGAATTGTAACCAAACTTGGCCTGAATCATCACCAGGGTATGCAGTTTCAAAATTGTGTTCGATTAGTCCGAGGATCAAACAACATGGCTGCTGTTACTAAAAATAGAACATAGGGGTAAATTGCTGTATTTTGCAAATAACTCGAAAACCGTTACAGATATCATAAAATCTGACGGAGTAAAATTGATCAGCATGGCAAGATATACCTGCCCTGCAATTTTGAAGAAAATCTGAAAACCCGTCTTGGAGTTATTGCCCTTTTTCCGTAAAATTTTCAAAATTTTTAATTTATTTTATTTTTTATTTGAAAAACTATAACAGATAGAGGTCAACTTTAAATTGCAAAAATGTTCAGCATATCAAGATCTACCCACCCTGAAATTTTGAAGAAAATCAAAACCCCTTGTAGGAGTTATTGCCCTTTTTTCACCGAAATTTTTTAATTTTTGTATTTTTTGTCTTTTAGTTCCTAAACTATAGAAGATGAAGGTTAAGTGTAAGATGATGAAATGTTTGCCATGCTGTGGCGAATTCAAAACTGGTGTTGAAAATAGTTTGTTGACCTCCATTTTCAAAATGGCCGCCAAAAAAGGGCGGGAAAATTCAACATTGTCTGATTTCAATGAAATTTGGTTTCCAAATAGATATTGATGTTGCGACTTCAAAACCAGTGTTGAAAATTGTTCGTTGACCGCCATTTTCAAAATGGCCGCCAAAAAAGGCGGGAAAATTCAACATTGTCCGATTTCAATGAAATTTGGTTTCCAAATAGGTATTGATGTGGCAACTGCAAAACTGATGTTAAAAATTGTTCTTTGACTGCCATTTTCAAAACGGCCACCAAAAAAGGCGGGAAAATTCAGCATTGTCTGATTTCAATGAAATTCGGTTTCCAAATAGATATTAATGTTGCGACTTTATGGTGTTAAAAATTGTCATTGACCGCCATTTACAAAATAATGTCTAGACTTCAAAAATGGAGTCAAAAGTGGTCATTAGCAAGAATGTTTTTTGTCAAAAAAGCCCAACAAAGACATAGAGTAAAACATGATCAGACTTTAAATACAGTTCAAGATATTGGTTGTGTTTGAGCTACCAAAGTTGGAGAGACTGAAGTTCAACTGTATAACTTACAATGTTAGCTTGATTGTTGCAAATGAAAACCAGGTGAGCGATACAGGCTCCTGGGAGCCTCTGGTCTGTAAAACTTGCAAGATTTTGATTTTTTATAATTTATGTAAAAAATATCAGTTGTTGAACTTTTTTAGCTCGCCGGGACGAATGTCCGGAGAGCTATTGTTATACCCCCGGCGTCGACATCGTCGGCGTCAGCAAAACTTTAACCTGGCTTGTGGAATTAAGACCTGAAGAGCTAGGATGTTGATATTTGGTATGTGAATTCCTTATGGTGAGAGCTTTCTTCTGATACCATATTTGTAGACATTTTGACCTTGACCTTGCCCTGAGGGCAATTTTTGAAAAACTTTAACCTTGCCTGTAGAAGGTAGGCTTTTAGTGGTAGGGTGTTCATATTTGGTATGTAACTTCCTTATGATGAGAGCTTTCTAGTGGTACCATATTTGTGGACATTTTGACCTTGACCTTGCCCTAAAAGCAATTTTTGAAAAAAAATTAACCTTGCCTGTAGAAGGTAGGCTTTTAGTGCTAGGGTGTTTATATTTGATATGTAACTTCGTCATGATGAGAGCTTTCTAGTGGTACCATATTTGTAGACATTTTGACCTTGACCTTTCCCTGAGGGCAATTTTTGAAAAATATTAACCTTGCCTCTAGAGGGTAGGCTTTTAGTGGTAGGGTGTTTATATTTGGTATGTAACTTTCCTTATGATTTGAGCTTTATAGTGGTACCATATTTGTAGACATTTTGACCTTCACCTTTCCCTGGGGGCAATTTTTTAAAAACTTTAACCTTGCTTCTAGAAGGTAGGCTTTTAGTGGTAGGGTGTTCCCCTGGTGAAACAGTTTAGAACTGTTCTGGAAAATTTATAGAATTGTTCTAGAACAAAGTCCAAGAACTGTACTAGAACCATCCTAAAAGTGTTCTAGAACATTTACATTACAGTTCTTGAACGTTAAATGAGACAAATTGTAAGACAATTGTTCTACAATAATTCTGATGGTTTGTTCTAGAACAGTTCTAGTATTATCATTCTAGAATGTGTAATAATACTAGAATTATTCTAGAACAAATCATCAGAACTGTTGTAGAACATATCTAGAACTGTAATGTAAGTGTTCTACAATACTTTTAGGATTGTTCCAGTACAGTTCTGGGCACCTTGTTCTATTACATTTTTAGAAGTTTACCAGAACAGTTCTAAACTGTGTGACAGCTACTTTTGTTCTCACATTCTTAAACAGACATGTACCAGCTCTCATCACAATTTTGATACATAAGATTCTTATTTAATAATGAATATTCTGGTTATGTATATTTTTATGTGGTTTTTTTATATAAAAGTAAACCTGTTCATGTATCCCAGAATTTGCATCATCAGGTCTGTTTTACTACCCGTTATAGACATTAACAAAATATCCTGGAATAATGGAATTCTCATTTATTTCAGAAAATAACATGAAAGATGGCACAGTGCAATGTTCTCACATACTTCATATCCATAATAGACATATGTTCTGTATCTATTTAAATTTTACCTGCAGGTCATTAATATGACATACTTTAGGTCACATCAAATTAATTTATAGATTCTCATCCCCACCCGCCCCATTTTCTCTAGGCTCAATATTTTTTTTTATTTTCAATTTTTCAGAAATTTTCTTTAAATTCCTATCAATTTTAGTGAAAATCAGTAAAAAATATAAAATAAAACCCTCCCACCCACCCCAGATTTTTTGCTACAGGTGGATGAGAATCTACAAATTAACTTGATAGGCCTTAAGTAAATCCCTAATATTTTAATTAATGTACCAGCTATGTTTGAAGTATAATTAGGTATAAACAATTCTTGAAAACCTTGACTATTGACAGATTTTTAAAAATTAGATGGCCTTCCTTTGCAAACTGGATGATATAAAAGCATCCCACCCCTTTTAATTTTCTTTTTTCCAAAGACATGTTAATATAAAGATATAAAAATTACATGATATATTTATCAATACTATTTAACAATCAATTACCCTCTTTATGTGTCTGCATATCTATAAATACACTCCTAGTTCTCACAAATATATTGCTTATTCTCCCTGACTGAAATCAGCATCTCTAATGGCTCCATTATTCAAATTCTGCATATGTGCAAAGTCTACTTCCTGTTCTTGAAAAGTTAATTTTTTTCCATAATTCAATTCTAGAACATTTGAAGTAATTTCTAGAACTTATATGTTCTAGAATTTTGGTAGAACATTTCTTGAACTTTTTTGTTTCTAGAAAGTTCTGTATTTGTTCTAGAACATTATTATAGAACATTTTAATGAAAAATCCAGTACTTTTATTGTCTTTAAAAAGTTCTAAAAATGTTCTTGAATATTTATAGAACTCTTTTAGAACCAAGTCAAGTTCCACAAATGTTCTGGAATTATACCAAATAAGTGTTCTAGAGCAATTCTAGAACAGTGTTCTAGAACTTCCATTTGGTACAATTCTAGAACAGTTCTGGATGTTCTAGTACAATTCCAGAACTACACCAACTTACAGAACAGAATTTCACAGGGGTGAATCATATTTGATATGTAACTTCCTTATGATGAGAGCTTTCTTCTGATACCATATTTGTAGACATTTTGACCTTGACCTTGCCCTGGGGGCAGTTTTTTAAAAACTTTAATTTTGCTTCTTGAATTAAGTTTGTTAGTGGTAGGGTGTTCATATTTGGTGTGTTACGTTCTTTTGATGAGAGCTTTCTGATGGTACTGTAGTTGTAGACATTTTGACCTTGACTTTGCCCTAAACAACCTTTAACTTGCTTCTAGAGTGATAGGGTGTTTATATTTGATATGTTACTTTCTTGTGAAGAGAGCTTTCTATTACTTTCGAATTTATTGTGCATTGAGGTTACTGGAATCCCCGGCGAGCTATGTTGTCTTCTGACAACTCTTGTTATGTCAATTTTTCATCAATAGGGCACCCCCTTTGTCCGGAGCAAATTTCCTACAGTATTTGAGACAGGAAGTTTTTATTTTTGAAATCAATTGTACATATATCAAAGGTGTGCATGGTACTTTGATTTTGATTTTTGATAATTTATGTCAAAAATATCACTTGTTGAACTTAGTCATTTTTACGTCAAATTTTTAGCAATAGGGTAGCCCCTTTGTCCGGAGCAAATCTCCTACAGTATTTGAGACAGGAAGTTTTTATTTTGCAGCTCAGTTGTACATATATCAAAGATGTGCATGGTACTTTGATTTTAATTTTGGACAATTTATGTCCAAAATATCAGTCGTTGGATTTAGTCTTTTTTATGTTAAATTTTTAACATTAGGGTACCCCGTTTGTCCGAAGCAAATCTCCTACAGTATTTGAGACAAGAAGTTTTTATAATGCAGATCATTTGTACCTGTATCAGAGGTGTGCACAGTATTTTTATTTTCCTTTTTGATTAAAATCCAAGTTGCTGAACTTTCAGAAATAGGCTACTTTGGTGGAAGGTTAAACATTGAAAATTAATGAAAATTATAAGTACATTTCAGATATTCAGGGTCAACCCATTTGTAAGATATACTGTCCATGTAAAAGAAAACCCGGTTTGCTGTCACATTGACAGCTTTCCTCTTGTCATCTTTTCCTCTGAAACCACTGAAGCAAATTCAACCAAACTTTACAGGAATGGTGTACTAAAGGACCTTTACAAAGATTGCTCATTTCGTTCCAATCCAATTAAAAACATGGCCGCCAGCGCGGAAATTAGGTTTAACATTGGACCCTATGGGAAAAATCACATTTTCATGTTTTCCTCTGCAACCGCTGAAGCAAATTCAACAAAACTTTACAGGAACGATGTACTAGTGGTCCTTTACTAGGAATGCCCATTTTGTTCTGATCCGATAAAAAACATGGCCGGCAGCGCGGAACTTAGATTTAACATTGGACCCTATGGGAAAAATCACATTTTTCATCTTTTCCTCTGAAACCGCTGAAGCAAATTCTACAAAACTTTACAGGAATGATGTACTTCAGGTCCTTCACTAAGATTGCTCATTTTGTTCAGATTTGATAGAAAAAAACATGGCAGCCAGCACGGAACATAGTTTAACATTGGACTCTAAGGGAAAATCACATTTTCATCTTCTCCTCTGAAATGGCTGAAGCAAATTCAAACAAACTTCACAGGAAGGATGAACTAAAGGTCCTTAACAAAGATTGCTCATTTTGTTCCAATCCGATAAAAAACATGGCCGCCAGCACGGAACATGGTTTAACATTTGACCCTATGGGAAAATCACACTTTCATCTTCTCCTCTGAAACAGCAAAAGCAAATTCAACCAAACTTTACAGGAATGATGAATGGATGGTCCTTTTCAAAGTTTACTGATTTCGTTCAGATCGTAAAAAAAAACATGGCCGCCATCACGGAACATAGTTTAACATTGGCCCCTTTTGGAAAATCACATTTTCATTGTCTCCTTTGAAACAGCTGAAGCAAATTCAACCAAACTTATCAGGAATGATGAGTGGGAGGTCCTTAACAAAGATTGCTCATTTTGTACCGATCTGATTAAAAACATTGCCGCCAGCACAGAACATAGTTTAACATTGGACACTATGGGAAAATCTTATTTTCATCTTCTCCTCTGAAACGGCTAAAGTAAATTCAACCAAACTTCACAGGAAGGATGTAGTAAAGGTCCTTAACAAAGATTGCTCATTTTGTTCCGATCCGATAAAAACATGGCCGCCAGCACGGAACATAGTTTAACATTGGACCTATGGGAAAATCACATTTTCATCTTCTCCTCTGAAATGGCTGAAGCAAATTCAACCAAACTTTACAGGAATGATGAATGGAAGGTCCTTAACAAAGATTACTCATTTCGTTACTATCTGATAAAAAACATGACTGCCTGCATGGAAAAAAGTTTAACATTGGACCCTTTAGGAAGATCACATTTTCATCTTTTCTTTTCAAACCTCTAAATACAGCAATGATGTACTTAAGGTCCTTTACAAAGATTGCTCATTCTGTTCTGATCAGATTAAAAAAACATTGCTACCAGCAAGGAACATAGTTTAAAATTGGACATTATGGAAAAATCACATTTTCATCTTCTCTATTGAAACCGCTGTAGCAAATTCAATCCAACTCTATAGGACTGATGTACTTAAGGTCCTTACAAAGATTGCTCATTTTGTTCTTATTTGACAAAAAAACATGGCAGCCAGCAAAGAATGTACGTTTTACTTTACATTGGACTTTATGGGGAAAATCACATTTTCATCATCTTCTCTGAAACTTTTGAAGCAAATTGTATTGAAATGATGAGTAGAATGTCCTTTGCAAAGTTTACTCATTTCAATAGGACAAAAAAAAACACAGGTGCTAATAGAGAACATAGCTAAAAATTAGACCTCCTTGGGTAAAAAACATCATTTTTGGTCATGCATGGCAGAAAAGTATTTTGTCAGGTGATCGATACAGGCTCAGTCTCTGAGTCTGTAGTTTTGTTCTTCACATCTGAAACCACTGAAGAAGATTGAACCAAACTTTACAGGAATGATGTATTGAAGGTCCTTTACAAATATTGCTCATTAACCTCCTCTCCTAGAAAGTGGGGTATATGTATGGAAGGTCTTTTTCAAAGATTACTCATTTTGTTATTTTCTGACAAAAAACATGACCACCGATGTTGAACTTATATTCAACATTAGAACCTACGTTAAAAAAACTCATTTTCATCACCTCCTCTGAAACCGCTCTTGCAAATTCAACCAAATTTTACAGAAATTATGTATGAAAGGTCCTTTACACAGATGCACATTTAATAACCATCCCATATAAAACATGGGCGCCAGCGCCGAATATAGATTTAACATTGGACCCTATGGAAAAATCACATTTTCATTTTTCCTCTGGAACCACAGAAGTAAATTCAACAAAAGTTCACAGTAATGATGTATGAAAGGTCTTTTCAAAGATTGCCCATTTTTTCCCAATTTAAATGTTGTCAGAATTTGAATTAACATATGCAGCTATGCTCCTATTATTTTCAGATTTTGAAAAGCTATGATTTTATTGATTTAAAGGTCCAATTAGGCCAAAATCATCCATAAGTCAGATTGTGGCCAAACTTCCAGGAATCTTGTTGTGCATTTTGTACTAGACAATATGTTTATTTACTGATTTTTGATAATTGTAAATAACTACTTTATTGATTCATTACTTCATCATTATTATAGATTATATTGTATTAAATTAAATTCCATGTTATTTTGTTCACATGAACCACTTATGCTCCTTAATTTTTATTACTACAAACCTGCCTTATGTGACTTCCAAAGGAACTCTGAACAAAGGTCACATAAGACAGGTGGTCACTTAATACAGGTTAAATCAATATGAAATCAGAACTAAAATGCAAATACTTTGCTGATGGCTTAATTTGGTATAATTACAAACAGAGGATAAGTCTATATTGAATTTATTTCAGATGGAGGTAAAGATCCCCTGTTTATTTTGCTTGGTTTAGGATCTACAGGGATAATTGCAGCGATCGTTATTGTTGTATTTCAAAAAACAGGTAAGACTTATGTTGTTATTTTACAAAAGAGCTCAGTGTGTAACAATTTTGTAGGAGGATTTCATCATTCTGTATCAAATTTTCCTTGAGATAAAATTCCATCAAAGCATAGGTGTTAATCCTCAAGTTTGTATGCTAGACTGACGCTAACTTAACCCTAATGTAAAGCGTCCTAAACAGGAGATAAGTATATCCTGCTAATGTGCTTTCCTCCCGCACAATCTCCAGCTAATGATCTTTTAGCTTACCTGACCCAAAAGGTCATTGTGAACTAGTGTCATCACTTGGCGTCTGTCGTCAAATGTTCATTAGCTTTTTACATATTCAACAATTTCTCTAAAATTACTGAAGTAATCTCAGCCTTACTTTAAAAGAATGTTTTATAGATGGTCTTTTACAAAGATTGCTCATTTTGTTCTGCACTGACAAATACATGACCACCAGCGCTGAATGGACCCTTTGGGGGGAAAAAAAATTATATCCATCAACTCCTCTGAAACAACTGAAGTAAATTAGTGATTGCTCATTTGGTTCTGATCTGATAAAAAACATGGCCGCCAGCTCTGAATTTATTATTATATTTACACCCTATAGGGAAAGCATTATCTTTATCAACCGTGAAAACCATGGAAGCAAATCCAACCAAACTGTATGGAAGGTCCTTTACAAAGATTGCTCATTTTGTTCCGATCCGACAAAAAAAGCATAGCTGCCAATGCTGAACTTTAATCATACCCCTGCAAATGTAGGTAACACATTAACCGTCAGTCTGACCATTTCTTTGGTGTATTTTTCTTGTAAACATTGTCTGCTTGGATCTATTCAACAACAATCAAGGGTAAATCAAGGGTTGTCTGTCGAGTCAACCTAATACTGTAATTGAATGTGTATGCCCCAAAACTGAGAACTGGAGGCATATTGTTTGTATCCTATTTGTTTATGTGTCTATATCTCTTTGCCAGAATCTTTAACCTCTGCTATGACTTTAAGACAGGCTTTTCATACTGAGCAAGTGTATAAGTCTAGTCAAGAGTAACATGAATATGCAATAAAAATTAGATAAGGTCAAAGGTCAGGGTTAGAGATGTCAAAAAGGGATTAAATTGGTTGTATTCGTATATTTGACTGTAGAATCTATAAAATTAGCACACCAGTCCAAGGACTAAACAACATGACAGCTGTTATTATACCCCCGCTCCGTAGGAGAGGGGGTATACTGTTTTACCCTTGTCCGTCTGTCTGTCCGTCTGTCCATCCGTCTGTCTGTCCGTCTGTCCGTCCGTCCGTCAGGAACATCTTTCGTCAAGGATTTCTCAGCTTGTGTATGTAGTAATGATTTGATATTTGGTGTGAAGCTTTGACATGATGAGTTGTACCGTGTCTCCCCTTTTCAAGTCCGTCACTCATCTACTTCCTGTTTGACGAAAACTTTGATTTTTTTCCCATTATAGCCATATATTGAAATTTTTTGTCAAGGATTTCTCAGCCTGTGTATTTAGTAATGATTTGATATTTGGTGTGAAGCTTTGGCATGATGAGTTGTACTGTGTCTCCCCTTTTCAAGTCCGTCACTCATCTACTTCCTGTTTGACGAAAACTTTGATTTTTCCTATTATAGCCATATATTGAAATTTTTCGTCAAGTATTGCTCAGCATGTGTATGTAGTAATGATTTGATATTTGGTGTGATGCTTTGGCATGATGAGTTGTACCGTGTCTCCCCTTTTCAAGTCCTTCACTCATCTACTTCCTGTTTGACGAAAACTTTGATTTTTCCCATTATAGCCATTAATTGAAAATTTTCGTCATGGATTTCTCAGCTTGTGTATGTAGTACTGATTTGATATTTGGTCTGAAGCTTTGGCATGATGAGTTGTACCGCGTTTCCCACTTTTGAAGTCCATAACAGGCCATAATATTAATCATCTATATTTATATGTGAATTGGTGATGAAAGGGAACATGGATGATAAAATGAAGGTACTTTGCAGTTATTGTAGTCCATCAAAACTCTTTTGTAATTAAGTATTAGTAGCCCTGCCCATTATTTTAAAAAGAGCCGAATTTGGAGTTTTCATTTCTTAAAGATTATATATTTGTGTCCTCACTTGTACTGTATCCATGCCAGTACTGAATCCACACACACTTAAATTTGCATTTACCTTATTGATTCAGGATTCAATGAGCGGGGGTATAACTGGCTGCCATTCGGCGACAGCTCTTGTTAAAAATAGCACATAGGGGTAAATTGCTATTTTTTTGCGAATTAATCTAAAACCGTTACAGATATAAAAAATCTGAGGAGACTAAAAATGATCAGCATGGCAAGATCTACCCAGCCTTCATTTTGAAGAAAATCCGAAGCCATAATAGAAGACCAGTAGGAAGATATTTGATAGTACTATTGGTAGTTTGACTGTTGGACCTTCATTTCATGCTTCAGTGACTCTGGTTAAGTTTTGTGTTTAAGTCCACCTCTCAATAACTACACATTTTATTAAGGCAATGATAATTGCCTGGTGAGTACTACCCAAATCATTGACAATTTAGTGGCTTTGACTTACATATTAAGCTTTAGTGACTTTGGCTGAATTTTGCTTATAAGTCCATTTATCTTGGTTATTATGTTGGGATAAATTTATTGGCCAGGCATACGTGTCTTATATACACACTATGTAGTTTTTTTTAATAAAAAATACTGTAACAGAAAGAAAGCAATATTTAATTGCAAATTTCTACATATGCTGAACAAGTTCACATCTCAACAAAATAGCCGTCACCGGGGAACACACAGTATTTTAACATTGGACGGTATGGGACAGTGTTGTAAATTGTTACTTCTTAAAAACCGTTTCATACACCAAGTTAATATTAACTAGGCATGTTACCATGCTAGTCATTTAACAAACGTAGGATTATAGTGCCGATCATAATTCCAAGATGGCCGCCACTGCGGATCTTAGCTTTACATTGAACCCTATGGGAAATGTTGTAAATTGCTAATTCTTGAAAATTCTTTCATATATCAAGTTGATATTAACTAGGCATGATAACATGATGGTTATCTACAAGTTTGCATATCTATACTAATCACAAATCCAAAGTGGCTGCCAACCGGGAACAGAGTTTAATATAGGACCCTATGAGGAATGTTAATTGTTGTGAATTGTTAATTTTTAAAAACTGCTTCATACATCAAGTAAATGATTACTAGGAATAGTAACATGATGGTCATTAAACAAATGTAGCATTTTAGTACCCATCACAGATCCAAGATGACCACAACTGCAGATAATAGTTGAACCATATGGGGAAATGTTGTAAATTGCTATTTCTTTAAAAGTGATTCATATATCAAATTGATATTAACCAGGCATGGTAAATTTTGATTTGACAGAGTTAAGAGGTTTTACTAGGCCAAAACAGATCATTTGTATATTCGATGTGTTAATTTTCAACTCCTTTAACACCGTCTGTCAGATTCAAACCAAACTTTAAGTATATGGTATTTGTCAGATCTGATTATGCACATTATACTTAAAATACTTTCGAGGTTTGCTAAGCCAACATAGCTCATTCGTTAATTCAGTTTGTTAATCTGCAAGTCCTGCAAATAACTCAAAAACCATCACAGGGGATAAAATGACCAGCATGATGAAATATACCTGCCATTTCCATGATTTAGATACGTTTTTAATTTTATTATTTTGAAAACTATTTGAGATAGAGTTTAAGTTAGAATTGCAAAAAATGTTAAGCTTGTCAAGGACAACAATTTCTACATGTGTCTAGCATGTTCCCATTCATCAACGATGGCGGCCATTGGGGAACATAGTTAAACATAGGACCCTATGAGAAATGCATCCAGAGATCTTCTCCACTGAAACTATTGAGCCAATGGGAACCAAACTTGATCACAATAGTCTTTGGGCGGTCCCCTTCCACAGTTTGTGATTTTTATGTTCATACTTCATCCATGATGGCCGCCAGTAGGGGACATAGTTTAACATAGGGACTCTACAGGAAATATATTTAAATCTTCTGCTCTGACACTACCAAGTAAATTGGAACCAAACTAAATGGTTACAATATTTCCTTGGTGGTTTCCTTCAAATTTTGTAATTTTTATGTTTGTACCTCTTCAAAGATGGCAACCAGCATAGAAGATAGTTTAACATCTTGATCCTATAAGAAATGCATACAAAGATCTTGCCCTCTGAAACGGATGAGCCAATTGGAACAAAACTTGATCACAGTAGTGTTGCAGTGTTTGACTTCAAAGTAAATGATTTTAATGTTTTTAATTCATCAAATTTGGCCGCCTGTAGGAAACATACATATTCAAGGAACTCTGAAAAATGCATTTGAGATCTTCTCTTAAACCAATTGAACAATTTTGATTAAGTTGTAGCATAATAGGGGCCAAAAAGGGTTGAATCAGGTGTTTTCACATATTTGACTGGAAAATCCCTATTATTTATTGGATTTTGATAGGGTTTCTTTCAGTGTGCTCCGTAGGAAATTTTCAATCTGTAGTATGTCAACGGATTTCACGTTGCATGACCCGCTCATGAGAAAAATTTGATCCAACATGTCCAAAAGGCGAATTTCAGAAATGTTCTTTTATTTTCTTTCTTATTTTAAGTCCGAATTTGATGCAATTTTTGCAATGGATTCCTTATGAAAACTGAACATGCTGCTGCACCATCAGATTTTTTTTTATAACTTTCTGACCCTTGAGGTCTAAACAGGACCAAAATTGCAAGCATATAGATAAAAAAGATTATTTTCCAACTGATTTAGATGGGATTTTTTTTGTTTGGATTCCTTTCATTTTTAGCTTTCACTGGTATGTCCATTGGATTTGGCGTAGCTCTCACCCTTTCCGAGCTATAAGCAGTCAAAAGTGCCAATATTGCAATTGTTTTTAAACATGTGAAATCTATATTTTTCATCAGATTTTCATGGGATTTTTATACCTCCCGTTTTAGCTGGAGGTATATAGTGATTATGGTAAGCGCTCTTCCGTTCTTCTGTTTATAATTCCGTCCGCCATAGGGGCACATATTTTGTGGCGACAACTCCTCTTAGACCACTTGTAGAAATTCAATTAAACTTTCACAGAATGTTTAGTGAGTATTGCCAATTGTGTACCAGCTATTTGATTTTTTTTACCTCTTGAATCAAATGGGGGAGCAGGGATATATATTAGTGAGCTTTGCTAGTTTTTGTCTCGCCCGCGAAGAAAGTCGCGGAAAGCGAAACATATGCGTACAAAGTATAGCGACGGCAACGTAAACTTTCATGTTAAGTTTTTGTGATAAGGTCATTTTCTCAGTACCTATAAGTGATAGTCAATGATATTTGGTATATAGGTTGGTCTTGAGTAGTACATGAAAGTCTGCTATATGGCTTTTGTCTGTGACCTCAATTTCACGGTCCAATGAACATGTTAAGTTTTTGTGCTTAGTTTTGTTTCTCAGTAACTATAAGTGGTGGGTTAATGATATATGGTATGTAGATTGGTCTTAGGTAGTACATGGCAGTCTGTCATATGGCTTTTGTCCTTGACTTCAATTTCAAGGTCTATTGAGCATGTTAAGTTTTTGCGATTAGGTCATTTTCTCAGTAACTATAAGTGTTAGGTCAATGATATTTTGTATATAGGTTGGTCTTGAGTAGTACATGACAGTCTGCTATTCAGCTTTTGTCTGTAACCTCAATTTCATGGTCTAATGAACATGTAAAGTTTTTGTGGTTAGTTTAGTTTCTCAGTAACTATAAGTTGTAGGTCAATGATATATGTAATGTAGGTTGGTCTTAGGTAGTACATGACAGTCTGTCATATTGCTTTTGTCTTTGGCCTCAATTTCATGGTCTAGTGAGCATGTTAAGTTTTTTTTGATTAGGTCATTTTCTCAGTGACTATAGGTAGTAGGTCAATGATATTTGGTATATAAGTTGATCTTGAGTATTGCATGACAGACTGTTATATGGCTTTTGTCTTTGACCTCAATTTCATGGTTCAATGAACATGTTTAGTTTTTGTGCTTAGTTTAGTTTCTTAGTAACTATAAGTGGTAGGTCAATGATATATGGTATGTAGGTTGGTCTTGGGTAGTACATGACAGTCTGTCATATAGCATTTGTCCTTGACCTCAACTTCACGTTCTAGTGAGCATGTTAAGATTTTGGGATTAGGTCATTTTCTCAGTAACTATAAGTGGTAAGTCAGTAATATTTGATATGTAGGTTGTTCTTTGGTATTACATTACAGTCTGCTATATGGCTTTTGTCTGTGACCTCAATTTCATGGTCCAGTGGTCATTTTAAGTTTCCCAGTATCTTCTAATGTAAGGTCAATAATATTTGGTATGTGGGTTTGTCTTAGATGGAACACGACAGCCTGCTATTAAGCTTTAGCCCTTGACCTCATTTTCATGATCTAGTGAACATATTTTGTTTTTCAGTATCTATCAGTGGTAGGTCACTGATATTTGGCATTTTGGTTTTAGGTGATACATGACAGTGTGCTTTATTGCTTTTGTCAGTTATCCTAATTTCATGGTCTAGGGAACATGTTTAGTTTTCTGATTTAGTCAGTTTGAGTTTTCACACCAATTTTGTGACGATGTAGGGACGGGCGAGACGTAATTTGGGTCCCTACTTGTTAAGTTTTTCTTGTATTTCTCTTGATGTAATCTTTTAGTCTATTTAACCTAATTATTGTGTAAAGCTCATAAAATGGTATGGTGCTGTCGTCTACGTTGTCCTCGTCCTTGTCTGTAGACATTTTTGTGTCGCCTTCTGTTAGCAGAGCACAGAGATTACTATCCGTCGCCCTGCGTCGTCCGTCGGTTTTAAGCTCACCTTGCCTAAAAGGCCATTTGAGCTTTTGCCATCACTATGTGTCCGTGGTCTGTCGTCTGTCGTTTGTCTGTCGGTCCGTCAACAATTTCAAATATCTTCTCCTGAAACCGCTTGACCAAATGTAACCAAACTTGACTTGAATCATCACCAGGGTATGGCTTCTCAAAATTATGTTCGAATATTCGGCTGGTCAAACAACATGGCTGCCATTGCTAAAAATAGAACATAGGGTTAATTGCAGTTTTTTCTCGCCCGCGACGAAAAAGTCGCGGAAGCGAGACATAGGGATAGCGTTTCCGGTGGCGGCAGCGTCAACTATTTCAAACTATTGTGAAATAACAAGCTTATGTTAGTTGTAGGTCCATAGTATTTGATGCACAGTTGCGTTATTATGGGTACAACTCAAATCCCTACTTAGATTGTGGCCCTTTAAGTTTTTAGCAAGGAGTTTGTACAGCCTGAACCAGTAGTCCTAGGCACTTGATATATGGCATGCAGTTGCGTCTTGGGGAGTACATACCGATTCCACGCCCGGATGGTGGCCCTGGCCCCTTAGTCATGCATGAACGATCACATTAAGTGTTTAGCAAGCAGTTTGTACAGCCTTTACCAGTAGTCCTAGGCACTTGATATTTGATATGCAGTTACTTCTTGGGGAGTACATACGGATTCCATGCTCTAATGGTGGCTCTGGCCCCTTAGTAACGCATGAACAATCACGTTAAGTTTTTAGCAAGCAGTTTGTACAGCCTATACCAGTAGTCCTAGACACTTGATATTTGACATGCAGTTGCTTCTTGGGGAGTACATACCGATTCCATGCCCAGATGGTGGCCCTGGCTTCTTAGTAATGCTTGAGTGATCACATTATTTTTTTCCAAGGAAATTGTTAACACAGTTGAAGATTATTTTTTATTTTTATTGCTGCTGCAGTGGATCAATGTGCAAATTAAGGCGATGCAGGGGCAGGCGAGACATATCCTGTGTCCACAGTTTACTTTCTAATAACTCGAAAACCGTTACAAATATCAAAAAAATCTGACAGAAGTAAACAGGATCAGCATGATGAGATCTACCCACCGTGCAATTTTGAAGAAAATCTGAAAAGCCATCTCGGAGTTATAGCCCTTGATCCGTAAATTTTTCAACATTTTTGAAATTTTTGCATTTTTTATTTCAAAATGTGTGACAGATAAAGGTCAAGTGTAAATTGCAAAAATGTTCAGTATATCAAGATCTACCCACCCTGAAATTTTGATGAAATCCATAAGCCCTTGTGTTATTGCCCTTTTTTCACCGAATTTTTTTAATTTTCGTAATTTTTGTCCAAAACTGTAGAAGATAAAGGTTAAGTGTAAATTGATGAAATGTTTGCAATTAGTTGGCGACTTCAAAACTGGTGTTGAAAATTGTTTGTTGACTGCCATTTTCAAAATGGCCGCCACAAATAGTAGGAAAATTCAACATTGTCTGATTACAATGAAATTTGGTTTCCAAATAGATATTGATGTTGCGACTTCAAAACCGGTGTAAAAAATTGTTCATTGACCGCCATTTTTAAAATGGCCACCAAAAAGGCGGGAAAATTCAACATTGTCCGATTTCAATAAAATTTGGTTTCCAAATAGGTCTTGATGTCGCAACTTCAAAATTGATGTGAAAAATTTTTCCTTGACCACCATTTTCAAAATGACCGCCAAAAAAAGTGGGAAAATTCAACATTGTCCGAACTCCAAAACCGGTGTTGAAAATTTTTCGTTGTCCGCCATTTTTAAAATGGCCGCCAAAAAAGGCAGGAAAATTCAACATTGTCCGATTTCAATGAAATTTGGTTTAAAAATTGGTATTGATGTTGTAACTTAAAAAATTGTTCGTTAACCGCCATTTTCAAAATGGTGGCCAAAAAAGGCTGGAAAATTCAACATTGTCCGATTTCAATGAAATTTGGATTCCAAATAAGTATTGATGTCCCAACTTCAAAGCCGATGTTAAAAATTATTCGTTGAGTGCCATTTTCAAAACGGCCGCCAAAAATGGCTTGAAAATTCAACATTATCTGATTTCAATTAAATTTGGTATCCAAGTGGATATTAATGTCACTACTTCAAAACCAGTGTTGAAAATTGTTTGTTGACTGCCATTTTCAAATGGCTGTCAAAAAAGGCAGGAAAATTCAGTGTTGGCCAATTTCAATGAAATTTAATTTCCAAATAGGTATTGATGTCACACCTTCAAAACTGATTTTGAAAATTGTTTGTTGAAGACCATTTTCAAAATGGCTGCCAAAAAAGGCGGGAAAATTCAACATTGTCCTATTTTAATGAAATTTGGTTTCCAAATAGATGTTGATGTTGCGACTTCAAAACCGATGTTGAAAATTGTTTTTTGATTGCTTCTTACAAAATGACATCTCGACTTCAAAACTGGTGTCGAAAGTGGTCCTTAGCAAGAACGTTTTTTGTCAAAAAAGCCCAACAAAGAAATATAGTAAAACATGATCAGACTTTAATTACAGTTCAAGATATTGGAGGTTTTCGAGCTACGAAAGTTTGAGAGACTGAAGATCAACTGTATAACTTACAATGTTACCTTGATTGTGGCAACTGAAAGCCGGTGAGCAATACAGCTCCTTGGAGCCTCTGGTTAAATCTGCAACTTATTCAAAACAACAAGTCCCATTCCAACCAAACTTTCAGGATATGTTGTTTACATGGTCTTGTTGTGTACTTGATACTTAAAATTTTGATTTTACAGAATTAAGAGATTTACTGAGCCAAAATAGCTCATTTGCTAATTCCATCTTTTAATCCAGAACTCCTCTAAAACTGTAAGCCATTTTTCAACCAACTTGCAGGATATGTTGTTTCCTGATCTAGTTTTGCACCTGATACTTAGAATTTTGATATTACAGATTTTAGAGGTTCACAGAGCCAAAATAGCTCATTTGTGAATTTTTGTTTGTTAATCCGCAATTCCATCACAACTATAAGTCAGATTCCAACCAAATTTGCAGGCTATGTTGTTCACCTGATACTGATTTTAGAGGTTAACTGAGCCAAAAAGCTCATTTTTTTTCAATTTGTGAATCTTGAAATCCTTAAAACTGTAAGTCATATTCCAACCAAACTTGCAGGATGTGTTATTCACCCGATGTAATTGTGCACCTGATATTAATTTTTTTTTATTTTCAGATTTTAGAGGTTCAATGAGCCAAAACCGCTCAAATTTTAATTTGGTTTGTTAATCTGAAGACCTTCAAAACTATAATTCAAAATCTAAACAAACTTGCAGGATATGTTTTTCTCCTGATCTTGACATGCACCTGATACTTAAAATTTTAATTTTACAGATTTTAGAGGTTAATTAGGTAATTGAGCAAAAAATGGCTCTTCTGTAATGCAGGCGACACAAGTGTTCCATGGAACACCCATCAATTTTTGACAATAATTTTTAAGCTATTTAATCAATCCTTCTATAATTTAAATGAAATGTTCTTTAGCACAAAAGGAACGTGTATTGGTTTTTATACGACCAAAAGAATTTTGCGGTCGGATATACGACCAAAAGAATTTTGCGGTCGGAGCATAACTTTGGTTCTGGTGAACGGATTGTTACCAAATTTTAGTATGATGTTTCATGGCACATTCCTGAGATCCTGTTTTTCGGTCGTGGCCCTGACCATTTCAGAAAAAGGGACCAAAAAGAGTTAAATTGGGCGTTTTCACATATTTAGGGCCCCACGATTCGAGCCGTCTGTCCGTCAACAATTTTGTTTGGTCGAAGTTTTCTGGGCTTTTACAGGTGGGAATGATTTCATATTTGGTCTGAAGCTTTATGATAATGAGTTGTACTGTGTTAGCAATTTTCAGGTTTGCCGTGCCACTACTTCCTGTTTGCCGATACTTTAACTTTTTATTATACCACTCTATGGGTGAAAATTTTTCGTCAAAGTTTTCTGGGCTTCTACAACTGGGAATGATATGATATTGAGTCTAAAGCTTCATGATGATGAGTTGTATCGTGTAAGCTATTTTCAGGTTTGCCATGCCACAACTTCCTGTTTGCCGATACTTTAACTTTTTATTGTACCATCTATGGATGAAAATTTTCGTCAAAGTTTTCTTGGCTTCTACAACTGGGAATAATTTGATATTTGGTCTAAAGCTTCATGATGATGGGTTGTATCGTGTAAGCTATTTTCAGCTTTGCCATGCCACTACTTCCTGTTTGCCGATACTTTAACTTTTTATTGTACCACTCTATGGATGAAAATTTTCGTCAAAGTTTTCTTGGCCTCTACAACTGGGAATGATCTGATATTTGGTCTAAAGCTTTATGATGATAAGTTGTACCGTGTAAGCTATTTTCAGGTCTGCCGTGCCACTACTTCCTGTTTGCCGATACTTTTTTACTTTTTATTGTACCACTCTATCGATGAAAATTTTCCTCAAAGTTTTCTTTGCTTCTACAACTGGGAATAATTTGATATTTGGTCTAAAGCTTCATGATGATGAGTTGTATCTCAGGTTTGCAGTGCCACTACTTCCTGTTTGCCGATACTTTAAGTTTTTATTATACCACTCTGTGGATGAAATTTTTCGTCAAAGTTTTCTTGGCCTCTACGACTGCGAATGATTTGATATTTGGTGTAAAGCTTCATGATAATGAGTTGTATCATGAAAGCTATTTTCAGGTTAGGAAGTGAACTTTTCTGTACAGTAATCAACAATTTAAGAATTCAAAGATTTATGTAGTAAGCTAAAGATAATTCAGTTCAATATGTACATAACCAGGATAAAATTCTTCTCTTGATATATCAACCTTACTTAGACTTTATTTGTTAGAAACGAAAAACTTATTTGCAGGTATTATATTTTGATTGTACATGTATATATGATTATGAAGCAAGTTATAATATCTCGCCCACAATACAATTGCTGAGTTAAAATAAACTAGAGGCTCAGAGACTGAGCCTGTATCGCTCACCTGACAAAACGCTTCTATGCCGTGCATGACAAAAAATGATGATGTTTTTTTTTACCAATGGGGTAGGGTGTTTAGGTATGTTCTCAATTAGCACCGTTGTGTTTTCCCATCTCTAGATTTTCCATGGAATTCCATGGATTCTGCCCATGG
>MJUU01050802.1:6534-22062 GCA_002080025.1 Modiolus philippinarum | reverse complement strand
TAATACTGTAAACTTTTTAAAAGCTCGATTTTAAGCAATTTAATGGAATGCTTTAAAGTTGCGACTGTTATTTCTGGAAGGCTCTGTTCTCAGATTTTAACTTACATCCTGTTGTGTATTTGTTCTTTGACTCACTTTTTTCATCCATCGATTGTTTGCATTTCCACAATTTAGGAAAAATGAAAGAGATGGTAATAAAAAAAAACAATATCATTGGCAACACCTTATCTGTTAAACGCGTAATGAACTATTTAAAATAGGAAAGAAGGAAAAAAAAACGATACGTCGGGCCAATCTTATCTTACTCGTCATCAACGACTTAATAAATAATTTGAAAAGTGCATCCAGTCATATGTAAGATCGGTGGATTATTTTATTTTGTTTTGGAAATGTTATTTTTAGGATTTCATTCTTTCAAGTGGTACACATCTATTTGCACCAGTTTAACATCAGTTAAGTAAAACAAATCTATGTTTATTTAATAAATTTCATTATTCTATAAATAGGCCAATCAATAGAGTAAAAGGCATCTATAGTTAACAAAAATAGTCTCCTAATTTCATTTTTGATCAAACGATATCAATGAACAAAAATATTTTCGAAAGGACCGCAATCTATTTTCATTTTATTGAATTTTTACTATGCATAGATCTGTTCAATATGATATATGTATTATACATGCAGAGTCAAGTTTCTCCAATTACTTTCAAACATAGAATAAATAACATTTTCCTGAAACAAGGACCAAAAATGTCTATTTGAATAAACATTACTGTTCGTTTTGTAAAGTCAATGATCAACATTCAATGAATATTGTTTCGAAGTCAAAAAAAATTATTTTGCTCTATGTTTCTTTTAACCAAATCACTATTATCACCCCATCTTAACTATTTTTGTATAAGATATGAAAATGTACTTATAATCGGAATGCAAGTTAACGACGTTGTCATCTCCTTTGCATGTTTTGCATGCATTTTTTAAATATGTTTTCATTTCAGCAGATGGTAAAAAGATGTCAAATGTTGTCAGAAGAGTTAAAAAAGGTATTATCGATTTAAGTTTGCTAGCATGATATTTATGAAGACGAATACAATTTAGATTTTTCTGAACCGCTTTGAATTTCGATCGTTTGAGTAATATTTCATATGAAAAAGAAAGGAAATGGGGTAAATGTCAAGGAGACAACATCTCATCTCCAAATTAAAACGACCAAAAACATCTAGGGTTCACAGTACGGTTTTCAACACAGTGAGGGACAAGACACCATATAGCATGCTCTAAATGGTCTCAAAAAGTAAAACAAGTGAATAACTCATTGAAAACAAACCACATCTAATAATCTGAAAATCAAGAAACTAAAATTTGATATAGAGAAAACAAGGACAAGTCAATGACCAACATATTCTTGAGTTGGGCAGGCGCAAAAAATTGCGGTGATGTTAAACTCGATTTCTTGGATCCAAACCCTCCCCTATGTGTGGGTAATTGCTAAAAAATAGATACACAAACATACTCACAGTAAAAATCAAACGAGAAAAAAGTCCAACTTATCAAGACGAGCACCTTTACAGTGAAGTAGATAAAACATGAACACAATACAAAGTGGTACTATCCTGACAAACATGTTGTGTGATACCCCAGTTGGGCTATTATATCCCAATTGGGATATATGGTTATGTCTCAGTTGAAATATTTGACCAGTTTTTGATTGATTATTTTTTCACATTTCAGTAACGCTTAATGAAACATAAAACATGAGCAACACCATGATTTTAGTCATCAAAAGACATATCGTAATCTTCTAAATGATGCTGCATTTCAGCATCAGAGACATTTTAAGAATATAAAATATGCATTTGATTTCGTCAAAAATCAAGATTATCACGATCATAACTGGTTAAAGTAGCAAAGCAAAAGAAACGAGTATTCATGAAAACATTATTAGATCAAATTTGAAGTTCAGTTTGAAAAAAATATTTACAGGTATTTTAGTTTCAAACACAATTGTGACGCCTATATTTTCTATATCAAAGTATTTTTTAGAAAGGGGAAAATAGAGAAAACTCTAGAAGAAATCGAAAGTCACGTTCTAATGATTATTTTCCCTATTTCATTTATTAAGTAATCAACAAATTTCTTTCTTAAATTATTAAAGTTTGCTTAATTTAACCGTAAATAGACATTTCTTTCAGAGAAGCAGCATTAAACGGTTATTAGCTCCTAAAAGCTTAAGTTATCTCTGAATCATAAATCGATTTGCAGAAAATTAGAATCATCCTGTTTACAGCAGAATGTGATCCCCTGAAAGCTCTCCCCCTAAAGTTTTATTATTTCTATGAATCGTGATACAGCATTAAACTCCCAACTGGTCAAATATCTCAATTGGGATATAACAATATATCTCAATTGGTATATAATAGCCCAATTGGGATATAACAATATATCACAATTGGTATATAACAGCCCGATTGGGATATAACAGCCCAATTGGGGTTTCCCTCAACCTCACAAATACTTCATGAACTGTTTAAAAATAACTAAACACCGAAGTCACTGTGAATTTACTTTCTGCATATGCGCATTTCGACAACTTATGTCTCATCAGTGCAGATAAAATCTTAACGTTTGGAAGACCATAAACTCAAAGATGTTTAAAAACTGATAGAGAACAAATAACCAAAGTGATCTAAATTTAAAGCCAAAATCGGCTCAGGACAGAGCTTTGCATGAGGGAGATACTCCTTAGTTTTCAATAAAATTTACAAAATCTCTTATTTCCCTTACGACTGTGGTTGAAAGGCATATATACTTGTGTGATTCATGGCTTTGGTAATGTTGGTTTTGCAATGTCTTTAAATGCACCTTCGATATGTTAAATTAGTAATAAACAGAGCAGACTATTATATCATATATAATACCTTCTACAAAAACCTATCTCTGCAAAAGAATATTGGAGCCAAAAAATAGAACATCATTTAACAAAGAATAAGAAAACAATGCGCAATAAATATTCAAAATGCAACAATCTTTTATAAGGTATTGTTTCAAACAATTTCCAGGTATAATCTTTTAGTCTCAGATAATTCAAAATTTTTTTATGAAGATCTTAACTATTTAATATACACAGAAATATTATTATCTTTGATTGCTTTATAAACTCAACGCTCTGTCTATTGTACAAATGTTTAAGAAATAAATGCAATTAGAACGTTCGGCATTTGTTACATTTTCATGGATTTTCATTTCTTTCTTCTGTCAAAGGCGAGGAAGAAATATATCTTGGATAGTTTGTTACCCGAACTTCTGTTACTTTTACCACTTAATGAATAATATTTTCTTTACAACAGATACACACAGTATGGGGAGAGTAGCAAGAATAATGACAGTAGAGAAATCGAAAGAAATCAATACACATTCATTTGATTTTATGAACGGCACTTCTTCCAACGGTAGGAGTCATAAATAAACTATAAATGGCAAAATCTCAAGTCAACAACAATTAAATAGAAATGCTTTATTTTGTTTAAAGGTTAAAAATGATAAAATGATAATCAGCTTCCCGACAGATCTTTAAAAACCTCATTCAAGCTGGTTTTGTGACGGGTGCCTTGCGTAGAAGACATCATGTTTACACCAAGGAGACCTAATGATACCTCCAGCTGTCCAGCTGTCTCAAATTGTTGACTGATGCTTTTACAGTTACATAAAAGAGGTTTCAGGTACTTTGAAGTTACAGTTTTGTAATTTCTATGTCAAATAGGTTCCAGCCATACAAAGTACCCAATACCAAATGAAATATTGACGAACATCTTGATATTTTCTTTGAAATTAAGTTTGATGGTCTATAGAACGAAAAGTGCGCCTAGATTCTAAATTCTAAAAATTGTTTTAGTCTTTGTATTTATAATTTTGAATTCAATCAGATCTTCAGATAGAATTCGTGTGAATGATTTCTATGAAGTTGTCTTATTTAGTACATAACATATGCCATACATATGAGCATCTAATTAAACAGAATGCTAAATAAGATGACAGTTTTATTTAATAATCATGTCTATAATCTAAATCTATCATTACCATTGTAATTTACATTCTCAATTTATCTGGTAGACAGATTGTTCCATTACTGGCTTCGAACCTTCAACTCTTTTGCATACTTCGGCATAGCGTCTAGTATGATTGTCAGGGGCTATACCCACTCGACTATCTACAATATCTCAAAGAAGGATGTGTTACTTTACACGTCAGTTTTAATATCACATGACTGCAAATGTCTTTTAAATCTAACAAAAATCTTTGTATATTCGCAAGGTAAGCAGCTCCATAACTTTTAACAATTTTATTTCAAAAGTACTTTGCTATAAAACAGGTGCATCAAGTAAACAGAAGTCAATGACCGTAAAACAATGTATTCCTTATTTGGGTTTTGAGCAAAACATATCAATGAAAATAAACATCTGTTACTCATTCAGAGAGAATATAATGAAACAGTTGATATACTGTTTCCTGTCCTGTTTAATACTTTTGATGATCCTCGGATGTAAATTTGTAGATAATTTACAGCAATTGTCTTGCACATCGTGGAGATATAATCAAGAAAGCTATTTCCTCTTCAAAATACTATGCTTCCAAGTTAAAAGCTACTGAACTTTTCTTAATCTTCCCGTATTAGACTACCGACTTTCATATTTTCCCGGATTGAATCACTCACAGTGTGACAGGCGGTGTTAACAGAGCAGGACATGCTTACCCTTCCGGAGCACCTGATGTCACTCAGTTTCACTGCAGTTCACACTGTAAGGGCCTTTCTTTTGAATGTTATAATTTCTGTGTCTGTGCTTTGTATCTGTCAAGCGTCATTGTTTTTTTTTCTTTTTTTGTGTCTACCGTCATTATTTTCTGTGTTCTCGTTTTGGCCGTGTCTTTGGACTTCGATTTTTATAAATTTCACTCCTTTTTTTCCTTCGGTATTCTACTGCCGTTGTTTTGGTTGAAACTATGAAGTTAGTTTGATAAATTGTAGTTCAGAAAATCTAATTGTAGAGACAAGTCATTAAACTAACGGGCAGAATATTATATTCGTTGATGTTTACGATATAAAGTTATATGACTCATGATTTATAAGCATTTAGAGTAATTTTATCATCATTTGGAGCGAAGTTTTTCTAATGACTTTCACTAATCGGAATACAGAAAGATTATCTTCTACTGACACAAGTGCTGCAATAACAAACAAAGAAAAAATGGGGTAGAAAAATAAACACATTTTCGATTTAAGTTTTTAACAAACCTTGGCCTTCAATATTTGCAATATTCGTTTCAACAGTAACTTACTACTCATTTGCTGACGACAATAATCACCAATTATATAATTGGTTGGAATGCATGTCGTGAATAAGCTTATATTCTTTTCTACGATTTCAGACCTCACCAGTACTTCTTTACATGTGTTGTATAGTGTTGTATAGTGAAATATTTTTATTTTTATTTCTTCCCATGATATTCTTCATTATACTTGTTTTCTTTTGAAACAGATGACCAATGTACAATGAATGCAACAGAAGTAAATAAACGAGGTATCATATAATTTTAGATCTGTTAATTTTTGTGAATAATTTGAATCAGTCAACTTCTGGAGTACTCAAAACATCGTTCGATATATATAGGATTAGATGTTTCAAATATGTCATTTTTCCTGTGGTTGATAGGTGTATGTTGCTTCGATTAATATATTAAGTAATGTCATTTTTGCGACATTTTACAATATTTTACGAAAGATACCTAGATATCGTCTATCAGAGTAACAAATGACAGAACGTAATACCATATATAGAGTTATTTTCGCGTCGAGTTTCGTTCGCGATTTGGTGTAAAACAGGCCAGTGACAATTTCGCTAAGTTTATAATTCGCCTTTTTATACTCCATATAATACATTTGAATGGGCAGTGAAATTTACTACCGCGATCTTAGCGAAAATTAGACATACGCGAAAAAAATCCCGATATACGGTATAAATAAATATCTTGCATAAAAGGACAACGGATGACATTGATTGAAAAAGGAACTTGCCGGTTTGATTTATGATTGTTGACGATCCATGATGAGAAAAGACATCAATGTAGCGTTGTTGAACATTAAGCGAAAATCCACTCAAACCATTGCCAGGATCCGTCTTAAACTTACTATGAGGTATGAGCAAAATTCATTAAGGAAGGTCTCACATGAACACACAATAAATTCATTGAACCTTTGCTTGGTTTTACCATGTTTATGAAACGACTTTGTCTCAGATGCATTTACTCCAAATCTTTTCATTGTTCATTTTGTAAAATGTGACGAATGAATATGTGTATCTTATCTATCAAAATTTCTGTTTTACAACCCGATCTTTCTAACAGATTATCAAAGTATGAGAGATGAACATATATCAATAAAAGAAGGTAAATGAAATCAAATTAATTATTGTGAAATTACTTTTATTCGTGGGGTTTCAATTTTCGTACATTTCGTGGTTCGCTTAAACAACAAAATTACGTTCACAGCGAAACACATTTTTACTTAGAGTTTCAATGCATAGAATTCGAAACCACGAATTTAAGTACCAATGAAATAGTGATATTTATAAAAATCACGAAAATTGATGTACTTCTAAAATATCAAATATTTCATTTCTTTAACAGCACTTCTTCTATTAAAAGGTTATCAACTTATAAACCCATCAATAAAATTATATATAAACAATTTCAAAATATTAAGTTTAGGAATTTGATAGAATACTTAAAATTGCTAGTGAATGAAGATTGTTTCTGGAAGACTCTTTCAATCTCATGGAATTTGATAGGATACTTGAAGTTTTTAGTGTGTGAAGATTGTTTCTAGAAGTCTCTTTTCAAAGATTGTTTTTGGAAGGCTCTTTTCAAAGATTGTTTCTGGAAGGCTCTTTTCAAGGATTGTTTCTTGAAGACCTTCTTTTAAGATAACTCCTTGAAGACTTTCTTCCAAGATAATTTCTTGAAGGCTCTGTTCTCAGTTTTTCATAGAGAGACTCTTGTTTATTTCGTTCACTAATTCATTTCATTGAAATTAGTGTTTTGAAATTATATTATGAAGCGGCAGAAAGTAAATTTTCACTTAATTTGAAATCAATATTTCAGTGTTGGTCCAAAAACAAATGTAGTTTGGGACACCTGCAATATCTATATCAAATAAATCTATTTGAAATATGTTATGTTTCTGACTCTTGCAAAGCTCTCTCCATATTCGAGTACCATGGATTATGTGTTGGCAAACAATATTATTTTACATCTTTTAGTTGTTGGACTTTCAAATGATTTGAACTGCGTGGCAGAGAAAGCTCAATTTACTCCAACTTTGGTACTATTATCATATAAATATACATTTAATGGTGAAACATTTAATAATTGCTGCATTAAACCTTATAATGATTTAAACTTTTAAACGTTTTAGTAATAGAATAAGTGAATAAAAATTAATCAGAATGACAAAAAACCTTACCTATTGTTCTCTATCATCTTTTACACACATTTAGGTTTTTACGGATTTCCAAATGTTTTGATTTGATCTAAATTGAAATGACATTAGTTGTCGATATACGCATATGCAGAAACTTAATTCTCAGTTCCTTCGGTATTTTGATATTTATTACCACTGGCTCGATACCACTGCCGGTGGACTGTAAGTCAGCGAGGGTATTCACCATCCCAGTACCCAGGTCTTCGGTGCTGACCCGAAAACCGATTGCATTGAAATCTTGCAATATCGAAATTCGAGAAAAATTTTGTTAAAACCTAAGGAGTGTCTCCCTCTTGCATAGCCCTGTCTCTAGCTGATTTTGGCTTTCCTTTTTAGATCCTCTTGGTAATTTGTTCTCTATCAGCTCTTACACACTTTAAGGTTAATGGTTTTCCAAATGTTTTTGTATTTTATCTGCACTAAAGAGATATTAGTCTCAGTTACTTCGATATTTTGATATCTATTCTCTCTATTTTACTTTTATAGTCGTCGCTCATAGATAATTATCTACTGAATCATTTGTGTTAATCCGATAAAAATGAACTTGCATGTGCAATTTTATACGCGTTAAAAATCTTACACAACCATTCAGATTGAAGCTGGCTTAATTACTGTTACAATGTCTATTAAGTCAATTGTATTTTCCTTTCAAACGGGTGTTTTGGGTTATAAACAGATGGCAATCTCTGTAAATGAAGGTAAATGAAGTTATTCTTAATTATTATTTACTTATAAATTATTTTAAGCAAAGAGGCTCTCAAGAGCCTGTATCGCTCACATTGGTCCTATGCAGCACTATAATTCTTCACTGATGGTCAATCTTTGATGATGTATGGATATGAAAATCATAAACTTTTTATAAAATTTAATTAAAATTGTTCAAGCAGTTTCGGAGATTTTTGAATGCAGTTTCTAAACTTAAGGGGCGGGGCTTATGCTAATCTACATACCCGGCTGGCAACCATCTAACATAAAACTTTAAGAGGGTCACCCCAGGGATATCATATCAAAATTATACTGAAATTGATCAGGTAGTTTCAGAGGAGAAGATCTCTTTATGCATTTCCCATTGGTTCCAATGTTAAACCAAGTTTTGCTACATGTGGCCATGCTGGAAGACGCTTCGGCACCAAAGTATCAATCGTGGTCAAAATCTCACAAGTTTCATTTATGATATGTTTAAATTAAATCCATTCAGTGGTTTTCTAGTAGATGAAATCAAACGGACAACAGGAAACACCTAAAATGGCTGAAAATTATAATTACATGCCACAATCTGCCAGGGAACTACACAGGAAAAACACAAAATAGACAAAGACAAACGTGAACAACAATAGGAACTCGGGACAGCCGGAACTTGTACCGGCGCTTGCAAACGCCAGAGGTAGGGTTTAACCGGTTTATGGGTACCCTAACCTCCTTTTTATCTGTCCCGTTTCCCTATAGTTTAGTAAACATACGAATTAAACCGTATAAAGGTACTTACTCCATGACCGCTATCTTGAAAGAAGAGAATATGACAATACGTAATTTTGAAAGATGGGTCAAGGGGTGCTCGCCGCTAAACTGTCGGCTAGCTAATGTAGCCTAGTCTGCTGGTAAAACACTATCGCACTACGGAAGAAAAATCAAACTCAAAACTTCCCGGCAGGATTTGGTCAAGAATCATCAAGAATCATCATATATTTCAGTAGACGTCGGCAGTATCTGTGAGAGGCCAGTATGTATTAAAAATTTTCAGGTCACTAGATCTCAAAGCTAATTTAACGGATCCAAGCAGAGTATCTTGTCAATATCTCCTTTTACGTAAAGAATGTAAGTTACGTCCCAGCTTTTCTGTTTTAATCAATTTCTCGCATTTTTTAACGACATTACCGTAAAAACGAGGATTAGAAATGCCCTTAGTAATAAGTTGTTTGCGAGTAACTCCATATTCAGATATTAAATATTCATACATGTATCTGTTATAAAACCTTTTAAAGGTATTTAACAACTTATGAAATCTGTAACCCTGTTGTAAAAGTTCGGCTATGATAGTAAGATTACGTTCATTAAAATCGTCAAGTGTAGAACAAACCCATGCGAATCGTACTAGTTGATGGAGCCTGGGGGATGTCGCCGTCAAGAAAAGGGAAATTCGTTATAGTGAAATCAAAATCATCCCTTTAATCATATATTTTAGTTTTTATTTTACTAGCGTCAATAATAATAGTTAGATCCAGAAAAGGGCAGTACTTTGAATCATTGTTAGCTTTATTTAATTTCAGTTCTTGTGGGTAAATAATGTATACATAATCTAAAAACTGGAGATTGTCAATAGTAAGGATATCGTCCATATACCTGCTGTTATCATTGGAAATAGAAATAAGATTACCACTGTTTTGTATCGTTCCGTTTTGAAGTTTTTTCATGAAGTTTAGATCTTGTTATGCATTTCCACTGAGGCTCAAATTCATCGCTGGCGCCCATGTTGAATGATCGTCCAGCATCGAAGTAACAACACTTGGTCAGCTTCTCATATGCATCATTAATGCAAAGTTTGGTTTAAATCTATTCAGCAGTTCTTTAGAAGAAGATCTTTGTAAGAATTTATAAAAGGGTTCAGTGTTAAATTAAGTTCACAGCTTGCGACCATGGTGGATGACGGATTGGCATAAAAATAACAGCACTTGGTCAGCACCTTACAGGCATCATTCATGTCATGTTTGATTTAAATCCATTCAGCAGTTCTCTAGAAGATATGTGTATGCATTTAACATAGGGTCCAGTGTTAAATCATTTCACTGCTGTCGGTCATGGAAGATGACATGTCGGCACCAAAGTAACAACACTTAGTCAGCACCTCATAAGCATCATTAATGGCAGTATAGGGCTTTATATTCGCGGTACAATATTTTTGCGGTTTTCAGTGTTGGGTTTATTCGCGGGGTTTTATATGCGCGGATATTTACTTAAAGTCATTATATTTATTTATATTCATGTTCACAGTAAAATATTCGCGTGTATAAATTTTCGCGGTTATCATTTTAAACTTTTCCCCTACTTATAAGCTGTGTTCAGAGGATTATTCTTCAATTATTGGTTGAAAGGGATACCGACTACCAAGGCATGAAAAAATTCGTAGTTCTGTTTTCCTAATTTTTTTCCTTAGAATTCCTTGAAGACTAACTTAACAACATATTAAAATCTAAGTTGTTACCGTTTTCATTTTCAATACCAATTTGCCAACTATGGGATGTTTAACATGTTAATTGTGTTTTTATGAGCGTGTGGCGTTCTTGTTCACCTTTGTTTATTTTTTTGTCTTTGTCATACTGTATCAATTCGTGTTTGATGTGAATTGCCGTAATTTTGGATTTATGATTTCAGAATTCCCCCTTTCCTCATTCCTGCTTCGGTATTCCTTGCCGACGTATTGAAACTATATGTGTCTTTTTGTATGTGTCATAAAGAAAGAATTAAGCCAGTCATATCTTCAGGGGCTGTAATATGAAATCCATATTACACGGGCGTGTAATATGAAATCCGTATTACATGGGATAAAATATGGATTTTCAAAATGGTGACTCATGATTTTTCAATTCATGGAAAGATTAACATATTTCAGTATAATTTTACCGACTCAAGTTATAAATCAATTTATTTATTTGCTGGGACCAAGCAATATTTTTGCGGATTTTAGCGTACACCCGTCACAAATTTCTTACTTTTATGTCGTTCTTCCAGTTAATGACCCGCGTATCTATGAAAATACTTTTTGCGAAGAAAAAAATAAGCAATTTTAGCAAAGATTTAGAAAGAAGTTCACCTTGAATCAATTTTCAGCTATTTAAGGATACTTTACCAAAGTATTTTTCACACACACGGATAAGCTATGATGAAACCACAATGTCATTTGCATGATCTTGTGTAATAATATTGCAAAGCGATTTACTTAAAACTTTCAGTACAACTGTGCTTACATTAAATGGTAGGCGATATACTTACAACTTTCAGGACAACTGTGCTTACATTTAATGGTAGGAGATACAATCCCTTTAACTGTCTTTTCCGTTTGAAAATACCCTGTCTTTTAAATGAGAATCACAAAACAAGAGAGATGATGTTGAAATCACACAAAAAAAAAAATAAGGTGGCAAATTTAATTTTTTTTTCCTGGCTATAGCCTTTACTCATAAGTGAACATTTTATGTTTCATTTTAGCAAATAGTGAGTGGTTTATATTGAATTTGTTTAACATAATAAATACGAAATACCGAAGTTACTGTAAATTTAGTTATAATGTCCAAAAATGAAGCCAAAATGCTCCCTTTGACACCAATTCCCTTGAAAACGATCGACATTGACTACATTACGCACATTTTACAGTTGAATAATTTTGTTTAACATGATTTCATCTTATATAGAATAAAGAATACTGAGAAAAACTGGTCAATTGTTGAAGTAAATGATAAATAGTTTATGATATGGCATTTTTCATATCATATCCAATATCATCCCTCGACCCATATTAGTCCTCTGGCCTTCTGCCTTCACGATAATATGGATGTCTCGGGATGATATGGGATATGATATGAAAAATGCCATATGATAATCTCTATTTACCCACTAAAACTGGAATGATAGTCGCATATTCATAAATCATTTATGCATGTGTGTATTTATAAAGTTCTTTTGCAATGTCTTTAAGATAACCAAAGATATCTTCAATTAAGTTTAAAAAAACGGCAAATTTAATATGAAAGCATCTTCGAAATGTTGCACCCGATAATAACCACAGACGACCAAAAGACAGAAAAATGGGAAAGAAGCAAAAACAAACGATACGTTTTACAAAGCTTATTTGTTAAGCTCTTCATCAATGACTTCAAAAATAGTCTTAAAGTACATCCATTCTTAAGTAAAATCGGCGGAGTATTGTATTTTGTGTTTGAAATATTTTCTGAGGATTTTCATTCTTTCCAATGGTAAAAAGGTATGTTCTCAATATAAAACATCAGTTAAATTAAGCATATCTATGTATATTTAATAAATTGAATTTTCTATAATAGGCCAGTCAAGAGAGAAGATGGCTCCAGTTAATAAAGGTATGTTTAATGTCAGCTTAGATCAATAAATATCAATGAAGATACAATTCTTCTTAAGATTGGTAGAATATTTTTTGTTTTTGTTTTATTTTTGCGATGTTGATTTCTATTAAACATGACATATCTTTAAGTATGAATAAAACATTTTCTCTAATTATTTCACTGTCACAAAGCAATGTCTGTATTTAACATGCTAGTTTCTATATATATATTTGTCTGTACAGTAAATAATTATTTTTTTATTATGACAATAAGAACCATCCATTTAATTGCTTTTAAGTCGTGTAATTGATTAGGGTTTTAAAGTCTTTTTCCGAATCACTACTTTCTGTAAAAGCTCATTCATTCTGTTGTTCTTTTAAATACGAAAATGTGTTTATAGCCATAATTCAAAATGCAAAAAATTCCCCGTTTCTCTCAAGCTCTATCACTAATACACTATCATATTATCTTTTGAAACAGATACTCAAAGTATGAAAAAGATAAATGAAGGTATTATTGATTAATTTCTTAACAAAATCATATCAATTCAGACAAATATATTTCATCTTATATTTTTTATGGACTCTAAAAAGATGGTTGTACAGTACATACCAGTTTTGTAATGAACTGTTACATATCTTTATTGTTCCCACCGCACCTGGACCGATGGTCGCAGGGAATCCATTCATGCATTTGTGTATGAATAAAGTTTTTTGCAAGTCTTTTAGTTAGCCAAAGATATCTTCAATTAAAATTTAAAAAACGGCAAATCTAAAATGAATGTATCTTCGAAATGTCTGCTAATAACTACAGAGGCTGAAAGACAGAAAAGGAAATATTTCAAATCCATTAATAATAAAAAAACGACAAGTCAAACGATGAAATAAATGATATTCAAACCTTTATAGTATAAGAAATAATGCAATTGCTTCAATCGATCTCTTAATGTTTTCGCTTGATTAATCTAATAAATATTGGGAATGAATATATATTTTCTGTAGATTACTATCCACAATTTCTGTCACACTTAAATCTAAATAAATAACATATTAATTAAAACAGATTTTGGAAGTATGAAGAGTGAAGAAAGAGTAAAAAAAGAAGGTAACTGAATTCAAATTAATCAACAACAACTATTTTCATATATTTAATTACATGAACAGCACTGTTTTGTAAGAAATGAACTTGACAATCATCAATAATACTATAAAGTTTTTAGAACCTCGAGTTTTAAGGAATTTAATGTAATGCTTCAAAGTTGCAACTGATCTTTTTGCAATGCTCTGTTCTCAGATTTTTACTTAGATCCTGTTGTTAATTTATTCTTTGACTCACTTACAACTAGAGGTTAAAGGGTATGGAAAGCTTAAAAGATCAAATACATGTACCTTTACAACGTACACACTGTAACTCCATAGACGCCCGCCGATATTAAATTGCATACATTGGTCATAAATATGTACTTTTAAGTCTTTTGATGTCCTTTGCCTTTTCAGGTTGATTGACAATGACCAAACATTGTCTATCAAGCGTACATCTTGGATCTTGGAGTGGAATCAAAAATATAAGTAAAACTTCGGCAATTATTGTCCGTATTTTTTTTTCTAAGTAATTAAATTTTACCGAATAAGATTAATTTGTCGCTAGTATGGAAAGAAATTATACGTATGTATCTTTATAATTGCATATTTATATTCTTTGGTGGGGTTGACAGATCTTTTATTTATTTCATTTCAAATAACTACACCGGTGGATCAAGCCTACAAAAATTGGTTTTAATATGGTAATAGTTAGTACATTTCCAGAAAAAGGGGACTAAAGTCGATTTCTTGCCATTCTTCTCAGTATCTGCTAGTAAATTTTGCACGAAATTAAACAATTTTCAGACCCCCCCCCCCCCCCCCCCCCCCCCTGCATCTGCGGGTCCACTCTTCTAACGAGTCGACGATTTGCAATTCAATTTTTTATTTCTCATAACCATTTTAATACATAGGCATATAGATACAAAATTGTGATTAGTTTTTCATATTGAATAGCTTATAAATTTAATCATATTTGGTCTTGAAATAAAACTTATCTAAATATTTGTTCCTGGTTTCTTAAGAATGCTGACATTCCAATAAATAGTGAAACTCATCGTCAGTGCTTCCAAAAGTACAGTGCATGCAAGTTCGGTTGTCAATTTCGATTCTGTGCCATCTGCCTATTTCAATAGGGAGGTGGTGATTTCCCGTCCTGAATTTACAAAAAGTTATACTATCATTTATATCCAAATCATTCAAATAGTGTTTAAATTTAAATTCTTTCTTAAAAATTCTATAAGTTTTGCCATATTTATATCAAACTAATCTGAAAAATTTTAACTTATCTTGAATTTTCAATTTTTTATCTTGAATTTTCAATTTTTCATCTTGAAATTTAAATATTTTATCTTGAATTTTCAACGTATTGTGCTAACTTTTCGTGTAAATATCTTGAATTTTTAAAGTTATATCTTGACTTTTCACTATGATAATCTTTGGAAAAAAAGTGGCCGATAAGGGCTTCCGTACCTCAGTAAAAATCAGAGTTTGTTTTGCAATGATTTCTTCATACATTTTCAGAAAGTTTATATTGCATTTTAACTTGCATTTTTATCATTTGTTTCGACAAAATACATTTTTGAATATCTGACACCATTTTTTTTTCAATTCAGTCACATGTACTACTATCCTTCAGCATATATCATTACGACACCACAATCCTATTCGAAACTCTTACCCACAATATCACCCATGACATTTTTTGGAGATATCTTATAATTTTTTTTTTTTTAGATTCAGATTGTTATTGTGAGTATAATGAGTTCCCAAACCTTAGTTCGAACATCAAAAATAACATTAATATTGAGAAATCCTATCAACATACGTCAAAATTAAAAAAAAA
>MJUU01050800.1:0-14890 GCA_002080025.1 Modiolus philippinarum | reverse complement strand
ACCACCAAATCCATGTTTAAATTTCGGTTAATTAATATACTTAACTCTCATATTACGTGTCAAAATAAATTTGCAGCTCACTCTATTTTAAATCCCTTTGGTCTCCCACAGAGATGGCGTGGGCAGTGTTATCTGTTTGTAATATCTGTGCATTCGAAGAACAGCCAAATCCCTCGGTGGGAAGGCAATCTCGATATTCATTTCTCTAATTCTAACCCCGTTGGGTTCCTACGATAGACCGTTATATTTTAATTTTTAGGCCCTGCATTAGCGTAAATATTCGCAAATCCGGGGAGATGAACAAGTTTCCACGTTGACTGAATTTATAGACAGTTTATATATATATATATATATATATATATGCGTCTGAAGTCAAAGCCCAATTGAGTTAAAGTCTTAGGATGTGATATTATCGAGAACATCTTTCCACTGAGGAATTTGACCACTACAATTTGAGTGACACGCAACACTTCATTTGAATTTCACTGTTGCATATACGGCCCTATTTCTATTCCCGAGCCACCAATCATTGCTTTTAGACGACCAAAAAGCATTAAGGATACCTTGGCTCGAGCGAATCTCCCCCAAAACTCTTCACAACTTGGCCAATGCAAACCTTGTGGGGACAGAAGATGCAAGTGTTGTCAGCAAATGCAACAAACACAGACATTCAGTAGTAGAAAAACGGGTAAGGTATACAAGGTGTTTTGCAATGTAAATTGTAAGACACATAATATCGTATACCTCATTGACTGCCAGGTCTGTGATCTACAGTATGTGGGTGAAAGTGTCCAACCGTTCAACAAAAGAATGAATGGACACCGCAGTGACCTCACGAAAAAACCACTCCTGTCTGTCAGTTAACATTTCAAATTACCTGGGCATTATTTGGAAGATTTTGCAAGATCAAACGTGACCATCATTGATCACGAGCGGGTTTTGGGCGATAAACAGACAACCAAGAGAAAGCTTCTGGATTAGAGAGTTAGGTACATTATACCCGGAAATCTTAGTAATTTGTTTTTATCCCGTTCATTTAATTATTCAATTTCACAGTATATGTTTATATATATCTGATTTATTACAGTTGTGGTGTTTGGTTGGCGGAGCTAATTTCCTGCCCCTGCCCATTTCCCGGCGGCAGTCAGTACTCATTGCCCTTGTTGGCCCTTCAACCTTAAATATTATTTTATTACATGTATTATAATTATTCATTTATTACCCATTTTTGTCTCTTTCCTCATATGCAGAACCTTAATTCACAGTAACCTCGGTATTTTGTTATTTGTTACCACTGGGCCGATGCCACTGCTGGTGGACTGTTAGTCCCCGAGGGTATTCACCAACACAGTAGCCAGTACTTCGGTGCTGGCCCGAAAACCGAATTTATTTGGAAACATGCAATATCTAAGTTTTAGTAAATTTTGTTTAAAACTAAGGAGTATCTCCCTCTTGCATAGCTCTGTCCTTAGCTGATTTTGGCTTTCTATTTTGATCTTATTGGGTATTTGTTCTCTATCAGTTTTACACCTATTTCGGTTTATGGACTTCCAAATATTTTGATTTTATCTGCACTGAAGAGACATAAGTTGTCGAAATGCGCATATGCAGAACCTTAATTCACAGTAACCTCGGTATTTTGTTATTTGTTACCACTGGGCCGATGCCACTGCTGGTTGACTGTTTGTCCCCGAGGGTATTCACCAACCCAGTAGCCAGTACTTCGGTGCTGGTCCGAAAACCGAATTTATTTGGAAACATGCAATATCTAAGTTTTAGTAAATTTTGTTTAAATCTAAGGAGTATCTCCCTCTTGCATAGCTCTGTCCTTAGCTGATTTTGGCTTTCTATTTAGATCTTATTGGGTATTTGTTCTGTATCAGTTTTACACCTATTTCGGTTGATGGACTTCCAAATATTTTGCTTTTATCTGCACTGAAGAGACATAAGTTGTCGAAATGCGCATACGCAGAACCTTAATTCACAGTAACCTCGGTATTTTGTTATCAAGTAAATATTTTTTTTTTTTTTTTGCAAATTTGTTCTCGTTCTATCACTAGTATTGCTAACTGGACGTTTTAACTGAACTTATCAATCAATCAAATTTTGTGGGGATAGTCATATACGAAAAATATTTTTGACAGTCTTTTTGTGTAAATATTTATCTTGTGTCCAGGTAAAATATCCTTGACAGTAAATGTATGTTATTTTAAAATTCTTACGATAAATCATTAGATCATCAGATGCTGAGGAAGCTAGTCGGTCTAGCGAAAGTTTCGTCATTTGATCACTTTAGGACTTTTATTGCCTGAATTTTTCTATAATAACTTTATTGTGATGTTGTTGTGCATCACTTTAGACGTAGATATTATTATTTTGTTTGCACAGTATCGTTAATTTTGTTTTGTGCGTTGGCTATCTTTTCAGGCGTTTATATATATATATACCACTACACCACCAAATCGATGTTCAAATTTCTGTTCATTAATATACTTAACTCTCATATTACGTGTCAAAATAAATTTGCAGCTCACTCTATTTTAAATCCCTTTGGTCTCCCACAGAGATGGCGTGGGCAGTGTAATCTGTTTGTAATATCTGTGCATTCGAAGAACAGCCAAATCCCTCGGTGGGAAGGCAATCTCGATATTCATTTCTCTAATTCTAACCCCGTTGGGTAACTCTATNAGAACATATGCATCTGTTTCCACATGCATAGAAACAAGAGGGGAAACGGGGAATGTGTCAAAGAGAATGTATGAATGTATGTATGTATATATGTATGAATGTATGTATGTATATATGTATGTATGTATGTATGTATGTATGTATTCATGTATGTATGAATGTATGTATGTATGTATGTATGTATGTATTTATTTATATATGTATGAATATATATATGTATGTATGTTTGTATGCATGTATGTATGTGTGTATGAACATATATATGTATGTATGTTTGTATGAACATATGTATGTATGTATGTATGTATGTATTTACGTAAACATATATGTATTTAGGCATAAGAAGTTATACAGAGAACAACACAAAAATAAAAAAAAAACACTTAAAGTGTGAACGTACAGTGAAAACTAAGAATATCGTTTGGGTCCCGGAAGGGTAAGCATGATATCATACAAAATATAGAACGACATTTTCAGATTTGAAGAAATGACAAATATGCAAAACATAATGAAATATGTTCAGAGCATATATTTAATTTTTCTCGTTCGGTCTCTTTTTGTGTATTCAATTAATCCTTCCATTCATTAACAATTGCATTGCAATTACTACACAATTGTAGTAAGTGTGATTTGAATAAATATCAAAAGCACGTGGAGTAAATGCACATGATTCAAAGTCTCTACAAATACATGGTTGAACCAAGAAAAGGAACAACACTTTTATTGTTGTTCTTCATCTTAGTGACACCATGAGGTCTTTAACAATGAGCTTAAGCGGAACTCTTTTCTAATTTTCGAAAAACTCTGCATCCATGTCTTCTATGGTCATATGTGCGGATCATACACAATCATAAATTAAACTGGCAAAGGGGTGCTGCTCTAATCACACTCACCCGTTTACCTACAAATGCACCAAAGTCTCAAGCTAGTGCACGATTACAAAAAATAGACACCGGTTTGTGATCTAAAATAGCGAGATGTTGGCACTATCAACAGGTAGCACGAAAAACATATATGATAGATGCCAAAATTTGGAAGTTTTTTCAATTTTCGATATGAGAAATTTTCTCATGAACAATTAAACCATATATGAAATAGATAGAGAGCAACAGAAGTCAAACAAAAACGATAACTTAAGGAGGCTCACTGCTGATGTTGTCAATATCAAGGATTGCTTTATATGAGGTAAGGGTGTTTGCTGTTTGTTGAAGGCCTCATGGTCACTTCAAGATGAATAACAACAATGAAATCGTTATTCCATTTGTTAAAACTTACCATGCACTATATGGATTTGTCACATGATCATTTACTCAAGACCCCTTTATTTGTTCTTTAAACATATTTGGAATGATTAAGTATTGTAGACTAAATGTAATGAAAAATATATAGAACTTGACAACGGAGTGAAACAAAACAATTGACATTTTAATCTTTTCAAAAATAAATCATAGATCAGTCCTTCCCTATTTGCAATTAATCTCAAAGAAGAGAAATAAATCTCCTTTGCACTTGGTACCTAAACTTTATATATTCTTTACAAAGAAAGAAAGGATGCAGATTCTGATTGTAGTTCTAAAAATTCCTCTTCAGATATTCTATCTACTCTGAAAGAAGGCTAATAATATTTTGATTAGCATCTTCTTAGATCTATGTTGTTCTCTATAAGCTTTTACATATATTTCGATTTACGGGTTTCCAAATGTTTTAAGTTGTCGAAATATTCATATTTTATGTAGAAACTAAATTTACAGTAGCTTCCGTATTTTGTTATTTTTTTTTACCGCTGGCGCGATGGCGCTGCATGTGGTCTGATAGTCCCCGAGGGTATTCACCAACCCAGTAGCCTGTACTTCCTTGCTGGCCCGAAGATTAAACTTGCAGTATCTAAATTATAGAAAACTTTGTTAAAACATAAGGAGTATCTCCTTCCTTCATATGCTTTTCTTTTCAGATCCTATTGGTATTTTTTTCATATTTCGGTTTATTGGTTTCCAAATGATTAGATTTGATCTCCACTGAAGAGAAATAACTTATCAAAAACGCGCACATGCAGAAACTAAATTCACAGTAACTTTAGTACTTAGTTATGCTACAGTATCCAAACCTTTGATATTTCTACTCAATTATATCTTTTCCCAGTACCCACTCAAAAGATATATTGCATCTACTTATCAAAAAACGGTGCCTTCTTGATGTCGCTTGAGGGGGTGAATATTGTTCATCTCAGGTTGAAGACCCTCTGGCGACATCAAGATGTAGACAGAAATAAAATCCGGATAGTAATGCATCCAAATAAGAATTTTTTTTTCAAAAAAAGAATTACATGATTTTACCGCATTGAAACCAATAAGTGGTCAAAGGACGAATTTGGAGCACCGGAAATCATTTATGGAACATTTTACAGTCTCTAAACAAAATGAAACAATACCTGTTTAGATTTTTCCTGAAATGACAAATATTCGAATTTAAAAAATTTAAATTTTATCAAACAACTTGTTAAAAGTTTTAGAAAAAAGATGGCCCTAACATTTACAGAATCCTAGTTTTATGGAAAGACTCAGCATTGTTTTGTTTTTGGTATTTCGCCTAATTAGTTGAAATTGATCTGTTTAAATGCCGTAAAAATGGATTATCTCCCCTGCATTCAAACACTTCCTTCTTTATTTACAACTGATACCTTAAGCACACATAGTAATGTTAATTGGGTACTTTTGTTTCAGCAATTAGGACCATTGGTGGGATTTATCTACTCATGATTCCAGATGTCACTGCAAGCAATCAGGACTAACAAATTTGTGTACTGATAAGCTTAGATATAATATTTACGGAATACATTGCCACATACCATATCTAATCAGAATTTGATTTCTAACACTTATAATTATTCAAAACAATAACAATAAAAAGTTTATAAAATTTTCAAAACTAGTTTATAAAATACTGAAAGAGTTAAGATTAAGAAGTGTTAATACGTAATTGGACAAGAGATGATATCAAAAGTTATAGATATAATTTTATTGCTCATTTATATGGATTTTTGTTATTTTTTGCACATACAAACTTCTATTATAATCAAAATATTCTATAACATACATAACAATCTTAAATCTTCAATATAAATCAGTTCATCTTTCTTATGTTCAACTGATGGTTATGCTTAATTGTAGAGACTTTGTCTCATGTGCATTTACTCCATATCCTTTTATTGACCATTTACGACTGGAGTTTGTCTCTCCTGCAGTGTGGAGTCCGTAGAACGATTCCCCGTGCGAGAGATGTATGCTCTGATATTTTTCAGTTATGGTGTACTTGTGCGTGAGAGAATTTCTCATATGGATATACTATTGATACTTGCAAATTTTGGCAATTATTTTTGTAATTTTCGAAATGTAATCCAGACCACCTGTTTTAAGTGCCCACATCTCACTATTTTATAACGCCAAGTTTTCTTACATTCGACTTGATGAGTGTCCTGTGTTTGTCTAGTTGTAGTTGTCCACTAGCTTAAGACACTAGTGCTTTTGTCGGGCAAAGGATGACAGTGATTGTAAGAGCACTTTGAAAGTTTAATTGATGTTTGTTGACAATCCCGCACCCATGACCAAGAAAGACATGGATGTAGCGTTGCTCGACAATTAGCAAAGAATTCCGCTTAAACCGGTGCTAGGGGCCGACTTGAACTTACTATGAGGTATGAGCAAAGCTCATTGTTGAAGGCCTCATGGTGACTTCAAGATGAAGAACAACAATAAAAGCGTTGTTCCTTTGCTTGTTTTTACCATGTATTTGTAGAGACTTTGTGTCATGTGCATTTACTCCATATCCTTTTATTCACCATTTAAGAAAATTTGATTTAATGAATGTTAGATAAAAGTCAAAATACGAACTAATTTCATAAATTTTCAGTCATTTCCGTCTTTCCTCTTCACTGAAAGAAAGATTATTTAAAACTCTTCATTGATTGTATTAATCATGTTAATTGCGAATGAATTTTTTGGCTGCAAGAAATAACAAAATACCGAAGTTACTGCCAATTTATTTTATGCATATGCGCATTTCGACAAGTTATGTCTCATCAGTGCAGATAAAACCAAAACATTTGGAAGTCCATTTACCGAAAACGTGTAAAAAAGGATCTAAATAGAAAATCCAATATACAGCTAAGGACGGAGCTGTGCATGAGGGAGATATTCCTTAGTTTTAAACAAAATTTGCAAAATTTAGAAACTTCCTTAAAGCAGAGGGTGGCAAAATAAGTTACTCTGAAAAGGTAGGCCATTTTCAAAGACTTCTTAATCTTGCTCAAATTAAATGATAATTCATGTAAATAACAGTCTTGTTTTACTTTGTAGAATGCAAGTTTCAAGCAATACATTGCCATATGTCTATTTAAACCAAAGGAAAAACATTACATTATCTAAACCGACTAAAAAATGCTAATTTTTAGTTATATTTCGAAATTTTCTACATTAAAAGAAAATTGTTAACCAGAATCAAAATTTTTTGTTGAAGTGAAGCCGTGTCTCACTTCGCTTATTAACATTATTCGTTTAACTCTCACTAAATCATATGCATTAGGTACCAAATTTTGGTATTATAAATTTTACACACCTTGGAGTATATTGCTTTCCGACACGAGTTGTAATTTAAGGAAACTTACTTAAAAAGGAAATGGCTATGGTCCTTTTAAATAATTTGTTTCAAATTATAATGGTCTCGGTCCTTTCCATTTTTTTAATTGCTCCACTATTTATTCTACCCTCCTTCCTTTTTTTCATAATTTAAGATTTGAAATGAGGAATGAACTTGATTGATTCAAACATAACCCTTCTCCAAAAATCTCCAAAAGCCTGGCACAATATGAAAAGTATAAAGAAATTAAATTCATTTTTCTATAGCCCCGTTTACATGTGCGCAAAATTTACACAAGTATGTAAATTAACACGTGTTTAAAACTACACAAGTATGTAAAAGTATTTTTGCTATGCATTTTCATGCATTTAATCTGAGGTGTACATTTTGATTTGAAATGTTCATTACAAGAAGTGAAAAGGGCCAAAAAGCACGTGAAAAAATAAAACGTTTTCATTAGATCTTGAAAGTTTGTAGAATGATAGAAAATCATGTAGTTGCTTTGTTTCATCTTTTATTTTTTTAATCAGAGTCCAACTTCACCTATAATAAGCTAAAAACGAAAAGTCAGACAAAAACTATCAGAAAAGTATGAATTCTACAGGATTAATAGTTCAGTGTGTGTGCATGAATTTCATGATTCCAATCAAGTTACATGTATAAGATCCTTTTCTTCCATTTCATTACAGAATTATCAAACAAAACGTTTCCACTACCAATCCAAGCAGACTTGACACAGCACACTAAGGTCTTAATTTGCAAAATCTAGATATTATTTTTAAGATTAATTTACAGTTGCATATATATTCATATCATTTTCCTTATCTCCTTTTATTTTATGACAGAAACAGTATTTTACATGCTCAAAATGCATACTGTGTTAATTTACACATGGGCAAATATACATTTATATTTGCCCATGACCTGATGCAAATTTACGCCCTTTGTTAAGTTAACATAAGTATGCAGTTGCGTTTACATGCAGTAATTGCAGACCAGTGCAAATTTGCATACCTTTGTAAACATATACGTGTGTAAAACTGCATGTGCATGTGCTGGGCTTACGTTGTATTTTAATTCTATGCAACTAAAGTTAATAAACAAACAAAGCAAATTCAGCAAAAAGATGTGAGCATCATGAAAGACTATTTACAAAATATCAATAATTATAGTATAACTAATTGACCGTCCAGATAGCAATAAAAATGTCACGAGTGCCGAACAACGCAGAAGGATGAACGAGTTTAATCCACTGTGTTGATCGACAAGAGTGACATTTTTATTGATATTCATGATGGTCGATTAGTTATGCTTTTTATTATATAGATTTCTATTCAAAGACCGAGATTTTAGATGCGGATTATTTTTTTTCATTCCAGTTGTTTACTTTACGACGATATTGAAAAGATATTGTGATGTCGCTTCATTAAGACGTCATCCGGCGACTAGAAATCCTTTATTTTCACCGGTGATAATACGACATTTATTTAACTGAGAAATCTCGATAAATCACGGCTATCTGTATAATAAACAAGTTTATCACAATTTTGTATCAGCAGCAATTTATCATTTGCAAGTCAATCGAAACAAATTATAATAACATACCTATTAAAAAACCAATAAATAGCTTTTTCAAGTTCAACACCTGTGATAATAATATATCCAATGCACAAAGTTTTATATACGATAACAGTTTTTTAGATATATTTTTACAGTACATGTTTTATGTCTTTATTTTTTTAAATCATGAATTTATCCCAATTAAATAAATAAGCTAAACTGTAGGTTATTTGGTTGATTGAAGACAATTAAATACAGATTAATACCTGGGCATTTCCAGATTTGCCTGGTAACCATCCCGAGACAACAATATTGGACGAAGTCAAGAGACAATATTGGTTGAGGGATGGTAATTCATATTTTAATAAGAATAAATGGTCAAGAATTTAAGACATATCGGTTGAATGCGAATTTACATGAATTTTCGAAATATTAGCTGGGTGTTATATCTGCCATTACCGAGAAATCAGCAAATAAAATCACTAAATTTGAGTAAAAACCTCAAAATGTTGCGTTAATCTAAAATGTCCATCGCTAGATAAAGCTGGACACCGTACGAAGCCCGAAAACTAATCAATATGCAGGTAAAATAACATAGTAAAACAAATCTTATCAATTTTTGGAATTTGTTGAAGATTTTCTATCAGTCGAATTACGAATTTTCAGGCACATATAAATGTTTTAAAATTTTAAATTGAGATTTCACTATCCATGTAGATAATATAATATTGCGTTGATCCAGCGGCTTAACAAAAACCTAGAAATTACTATACAAATTAATTGAAGGCGTCCTCTATATATTTCAGGTCGAAATTTTTTAAATTGCACTTCTCAAAAAAAAAAAAAAGAAAAAAACCTAACCGTGAATTATATAATAGTTACTTATACAGAGAGAATTATCACAAGATATAGACTGCCCAAGGGATAGCGATATGGACTGGCACTTGGATAATACCCGAGCCGTAGGCGAGGGTATTATCGAGATATCAGTCCATATCGCTATCCCAAGGGCCGTCTATATCGTGATAATTCTCTCTTTATAAGTAACTATTGTGTTTATTTTATTGAAGAACATTATAGTTCATCAGTTGAAATCATGCTTTGTTTAAAGTCATTCATATGAAATATACGATTTTTACCTATCTTTCTGTTTACAATGAAAAAGTCAAACAAATAACTACATACCGAAGTCACTGTGAATTCACTTTCTGCATATGCGCATTTCGACAACTTATGTCTCTTCAGTGCAGACATAATCTAAACGCCTGGAAGACCATACACCCAAAGATATCCAAAAACTGATAGAGAGCAAATAACCAATATGATCTAAATGTAAAGCCAAAATTAGCTAAGGACAGAGCTATGCATGAGGGAGATATATACTCCTTAGTTTTCAACAAAATTTAGAAAAATTTAGATATTGTAAGGTTCCAAAAATAATCGGCTTTCGGGTCAGCACCGAAGTACTGACTACTGGGCTGGTGAATACTCTCGGGGACTAACAGTCCACCAGCAGTGGCATCGACCCAGTGGCAACAAATAACTACATACCGAAGTCACTGTGAATTCACTTTCTGCATATGCGCATTTCGACAACTTATGTCTCTTCAGTGCGGACAAAATCTAAACGCCTGGAAGACCATACACCCAAAGATATCCAAAAACTGATAGAGAGCAAATAACCAATATGATCTAAATGTAAAGCCAAAATTAGCTAAGGACAGAGCTATGCATGAGGGAGATACTCCTTAGTTTTCAACAAAATTTAGAAAAATTTAGATATTGTAAGGTTCCAAAAGAAATCGGCTTTCGGGTCAGCACCGAAGTACTGACTACTGGGCTGGTGAATACCCTCGGGGACTAACAGTCCACCAGCAGTGGCATCGACCCAGTGGCAACAAATAACTACAAACAACCCATCTTTAAATTAAACAAAACAATTTGTACTTTTACTCTATACAACAGTCATCTGAAATTTTTGCGTATCTGTTATTTCTATATTATATCGCATTTTATTTTGTAAACATAAACTTATCAAAAAACAACGACAATTTCATAAAAATTACATAATATTAAAAGGTATTGTTATGGAAATTTCAATTTTATTAGTCACATTAAACACTTTAGTTAGTGTGTTTGTTGAAAAAACAACTGTATTGTGAATACAATTCATAAAGCACAGTTAAAGCTACCGGTCATTATCAGAAAACTGGGACCGGTCAATATCGTGATATTGACTGATAGAATAAATACCATAGATTAATGAATACCACCTGACCACTTGTACACCAATCATGGAAGATTATTTAAATCTGATATAAAATAAACTTGTTTAATGAAGATAAATGACAAACCAGCATAAAAATATAACAATGTCTGTATAAGATCAAGATGATTCTTTTTTTTAATTTCGTGTGGGGTTTGTTGCTGAAATGACGTCAACTTGTAGTTGCATGAGATTTTTGTAAATTTGAGAAAATGACTTTACACCCCATTTTAAATAAAACATGACAAAAGTCGATCTCTACGACATTGTTTTTTCGATGTGTCATGGTCTCCTCTTTAAAAAAATGTATAATGCAGGTGTGTGTGATTCCGTTTTCCAACATTCGAAAAAATCGTCTCTTTGGCACTCTACTAATAACGTACCTCTGTCGTTGGTCTAACGTATGCATGGCATAGCAAGAACACGTTGGTGAACATTGGAAGTATTGAGCATGATCAAAATTTTCAGACTTATTCAACGTTCAATAGATGCTCCCAACTTATTCAACGCACGCTCTCTTGTAGGAAAATATTCTCAGACGTCTGCACATGCAGGCGCTATGCCTTGTAGTTTGTCAGAATGTTTTGTTGCTCCACTTTACTAGTACCGCGGTTTGTTTTTCTGGACCAGAAGAGCGTTTTCTTTAGTATATAACAAACAACACTACACTTAAAGAAATGGTGTGTTGACTATATCTGGGTTATAATTAAGGCGTGATTGTGTCATTTCATGATATTCGATAAATACTCGTTATTTCTGGAAGTTATAAGAAAGAAACCATCTGGGTCATAAAATTTAATTACAAAACACCATTTTAAAGGAAAGCCCATACTAATTGTATGGAGAAAAAAAATCGAAATTCGTAACAAGAACTAATAAATGTTGACTTTATACTGCTTTGATTTAAAAATGTATTGAAATATTTGGCATAATGACAAAATAGCCAGAGAGGAAAAAGATTTTCTTACGCTTCTTAGTAGTCTGTATTCCGTAGACTTATAAGAATTTTATACATTTCCTTTTAAAGAGAGGAAAGTATAAAAAACAAAGGCTGAAGCGGACATATTTTCAATTTCAAAATGTTTTCTGTATCCGACGTCACGTGATTATCACCCCTGGTGACTGCATGAACTTTGACACTTAAATATGAAAATTATCTCATTAAAGTTTTTTTTTAAAACAAAACTTCTTACATCAATACAACTTAAAAATGATGTTCATGTAACGAATAAGGTGACGCTTAACTTTTGACGGACTATATAGGTAAATAAGAATAAATGAGGGTCAGATTGATATAACACATGTATAGTTTATCGAACTTCAACTGTCCATGAACGCTTGTTTTTTTTTGAATATCAATGTCGTTGTCTACTTTTTTCCGCAAGGTTACAATCGTGTTTATTCAAGATTCCCTCAAAGGGGTTAAATATCGAAACATGATTTTTTTTAAATGAGAATAGGAGAAATAAAATCTAAGTTGTTTTGTTATCATTATAATTTGATTCTGAAGGATTCGGAAAGTTGCAGTACGATAACCCATGATTTGAAAAGATGGAGGCTATACCCTTAGAAATATATAAGTAAGAGTATTGAAAGTTTGGTGGTAGACTTTAACTTACTTTCCGGTCCCTTTTATAGTGTAGCCATAATCAGTAATTCATTAGCTTGTCTAAAAATCAATTTGACGATGAAATAATCAATAAAGTTGACATTTTTAAGCCTTTCTATTCAGGCAAAATGTTACATTTACAATTTTCTCGAGAATACATTTGCATTCCTTTACCATATTGAATGGACAAAACAATAGGTTTTGAGGAAGGCCCAGGATTTGAAAATTACATCTTTTGTTCAGCATATCTTTTGTAGCATTTAGTATGATATGTCAATTATTATGCATTATGTTACGTACTTGCATCAGTTGCCAATACTGTTCACAATTTTTCAAAATAAATTGACATCTCTTACTTTTTAGACAAAATTAAAATGTTTTGAGGAAAGAAATAACTTTTTTGCAGCATCTGGTATGTATATGTCGATATGATTGTTCATTATATAGTATCATTGCATCAGAAGCCGTAAGTGTTTCGCCTCTATATCATCAAATAATGCCTTTTAATTGATTGGAAAATCTCTTACTCTGATTGAGGAAAAAATCTGAAAAGAAAACCATAAATGCTAATAAAACTATGACAATACCAAGAAAAAATTCAACAATGTTGGCGAAGGGCTGAAGTTGGCCCTTTATTTCAACTTCAATGTATTGAAAAAAAATCACATTAAAATAACCTTTAAAACATTATATAAATATCAAACTACTTTATTTTTTGGACATGGCCTTTTCGAAAACTTGTGTCTCTTCAGTGCAAAAAAAAAAAAAAATGAAGATGTATGACAGAGAGTGGAATAGGATGTACTTTTGAGGATGTTTGCTGATTAGTTTGAAAATAAATAGGATTTCTCGTAAATGTTAATTTTTTTTTTTTTGGTTTAAAAAAAACAGAAAATAAAGTAATTTAAGGATGTAGTAAGGTGAGCTTTTTGCAATTTGTAAAAGTCATTCGGATTTCTCTGATTTTATCCAGTATTACTATATAAAATATTTTGCCCCATTACACCCAATTTTCTAGTCATCAAAGAGTTCAGAAGCTCACTTTAAGTCAGTAAGCAAGATTTTATTAGAATGTAGATTTTCCTTCCATGTGATATAAATCAAAATTGTGTCCATGCTATACTAAGGTAAAAGTCCAAGAGAGCCTTTCCCGCCATTTTTTAAAACGTGAAATATCTTGAAAAGAAGGCCCATTACCTATCAATATTTTTAGCTTACTTTTTTCCTTTAACAATGCTTTTTTCATTTAGGGTATCAATTTAAAATCGTAGATTTATAAAATTTCACCTTACTACATCCTTAAGTGAAATAATTATAGGCTACTGATTTCGTTTTTAAGATTTAAGGATGTAGTAAGGTGAAAATAAATAAATCTACGATTTTAAATTGATACCATGAATTGAAAGAGCATTGGTAAAGGAATGAAATAAGCTAAAATTATTGATAGGTTATGGACCTTGTTTTCAAGTTATTTCACGATTTAAAAATTGGCGGGAAAAGCTCTCTTGGACTTTTACCTTAGTATAACATGGAAACATTACTGATTTCTTTCACATGTAAGGAAAATCTACAGTCTAGTGAAATTTTGCTTTACTGACCTTAAATGACCTACTGAAGACTCTGATGACTAGAAAATTGGGTGTAATGGGGGAAAATATATTAGATAGTAATAATGGAAAAAATCCGAGAAATCCGAATGGCATTTATGATTTTCAAAAACCTCACCGTACTACATCCTTAAGTGAATAAACATTTGGCAGGAAACTGAACTCTTCTGAATTTTTCATATGTATAAAATAAGCGTTGTTTATCCATGAATAAATATAACAAAAATAATTTAATTACCGAAAAAAGTGGCACAAATACCAGAACGCAACTGTAGAGCATCATTATGTCCAAAATTAGCTAAGGACAGAGAAATTCACAAAAGAGATAATACACAGTATCAAACGGAATTTTCTAAAGATGTATAGCCAGTTAGGCGTGAATTTTGTGCCAATGCTTGGTCATTTTCAGATATGCTCAAATGTTGTCGAAAATCGTGTAAAGTGGTTTCTGGTACGTGTAAACCTTAGAAATAAGATTTACTATATGCAACACTTGTATTTTTTCTGACTTATGAGCAGTCGAACATG
>MJUU01050791.1:8224-22319 GCA_002080025.1 Modiolus philippinarum | reverse complement strand
TCAAATATGTTTAGATTTTCTTCTTCTCTCTTCTCTCTTGTAGGAACTGGAGTTGTTTCCGACTGTCTGAAGTTCTATGGACTTACTTGCTTTCCCAGACAGACACAGCAATTGTTCCTTCGACTATGTACATTTAAAAGCTCACTATTTACAGTGTTAAAATTATATACATAGGGTCGTTGATCTAGCTGGCAGGACCATCCGCGAGGTTAGCCCTGAATTCCTCAATGGTACCTTCTGTAGCTGCTGTGGTTGGTAAATGATTCCAGTCTACAATGTTCCTGAGGAAGAAGGAGTTTCTGTAAGTGGTACTGGAATAATCTGTGCTGCCCTCTTGTTCTTCAGACATTGTTCTTTATATTTAGACCCAGGTTGATGTCTACAAGGCTTTTCTGGATCTTGTATAGCTTACACAGTCTACTGGTCTTCCTTCTTTGTTCCAGGGTCTGCCAATTGAGGTGGTGTCAGGTGTTCGGGTCTTGTAATCGTTGGTAACATAGGTAGCTGCTCTACGTTGTTTACAAACTGGCTTGTCTTTGTTACCAACAAAGGGTCAACAAACCCGTACAACAGGAAACGAAAGAATAATTTCAAAATCTGCTCGTATCTAAAAGGAGCGATGTGAAAAAAAAATGTCGGAAAGGAATTTTAGGCGGGTAAGAAAACGAGAAGCGAACTGACTGTCCGAAAACGAGTAATCCAAAGACAATGGCAACATCGCAACATATTAAAACAAAGACATTATTCGAATACGGGTATTTCAGATAACACGGTGAAGTTTTATATATATAACTGGATTTTCCCTTTTGTGTATCCAAGATTATATAACGGAGTGAATATTGGAGATTGAGGTGTGATTGGTTAGTATGTTAAATATTACTTTTTATTAGACTCATTATCTATGGTTAAGAAACATGAAAGAAATGTTCATGTGCCTTTAATATTGAAAACAATTGAAAACAATTTATTTTTATTTATTTATTTTTTTTAAATTGAAATTGTCAAGGTCCTGGGTATAATAAAAAAAACTGTCAATTTATAATCTGCACGTTGGCTAAGATTTATACTTAAAAAGATTTATAAATTGTGATATGTTACATTAACGATATCACTTGTTCGGAAAAAAGGGTTGCCTGATGCTTGCAGTTCGGAAAAAAGTAACAAAACCAAAAAATATGAAAAGGGAAATAACTCATATAAGGAGTCATTAGATCCTTCGGGCCAAATGTAAAGAGTTTCCCCAAGGATGAAAAAAAAACTGTTTGCCAGAGAAAGTAAATTGATATCTCTTGTAACGGTTTCAGAGGACATCCGATAACAAGATAACCAGTATAAGTCGAGATCACTCCCTTCGAAGGTTTTTTTTTGTTCAATGCAGGGTTAGTTTTGAAGGCAGAATCACCTTAGATCATCATATACCAAAGCATGTTTTTGACATCTCGCGAAAGGTTTTTGAACGAAAGCTTTAAAAACGACGATAGAAAAATTGAAAAAAAAAGAATAAACAATATATTCACAAGATATTTCCATAGAACGACAGGAAAAGAATTTATACCGGTACACTAATGATTGTAATATGTAAAAACATGGTTCTTGTTCAATATAACACAGGAAAACAATTTATACCAGTACATGGATGACTGTAATTACCAAGACATGAGTGTTGTTCAATATAAAGAAGAAAAACAATGTATACCAGTACACGAATGACTGTTATATACCAAAACATAATTGTTCTTCAATATGGCACAGGAGAACAATTTATGCCAGGACAATAATGACTGTAATATACCAAGACATTTTTGTTGTTCAATATAATTCAGGGAAAACATTTTATACAAGGGCACTTATGACTGTAATATACCAAGACATAATTGTTGTTCAACATAACATAGGGAAATAATTTATACCAGGATATTAATGACTGTAATATATCAAACATGATTGTTGTTCAATAAAAATCAAGGAAAACATTTTATACATGGACACTTATAACTGTAATATACCAAAACATGGTTGTTGTTCAATATAACACAGGAAAATAATTGATACCGGTACACGAATGACTGTAATATATCAATATAAAATTGTTGTTCAATATAAAACAGTAAAACAATTTATACCAGTACACGAATGACTGTAATATACCAATACAGAAATGTTTTTTTTATATAAAACAGGAAAACAATCAACACCAGTACACGAATGACAGTAATATACCAAGACATGATTGTTGTTCAATGAAAATCAAGGAACACTTTTTATACAAGGACACTAATTACTGTAATATACCAAGACTTGATTGTTCAATATAAGACAGGAAAACAATTTATAACAGTATACGAATGACTTTAATATATTAAGACACAATTGTTTTTCAATATGACTCAAGGAAACCAGTTTGCACAAGGACACTAATGACTGTAACAAAGCATGACATGATTGTTGTTCAGCATAACTCAAGGAAAATAATTTATAGGAGTACAAGAATGACTTTAATATACCAAGACATAATTGTTGTTGAATCTGACTCAAAGAAAACAGTTTATACAAGGACACTAATGACTGTAATCTGTAATAAACCAAGACATGATTGTTGTTCAATATAACTCAAGGAAATTATCTATACCAGTACACAAATGACTATAATAAATAAAGATATATTGCTGTTCAATATAACTCAAGGAAAACAATTTATTTCAGGATACTAATAATTGTAATAAACCATAACATGATTGTTGTTCAAAATAACTCAGGAAAATAATTGATACCAGTACCTGAATGACTGTAATATACCAAGACACGATTATTGTTTATTATAACTCGAGGAAAGCAATCTATACCAGGACAGTTGTGACTATAATATACCAAGACATGGATTTTATTCAATATAACTCAAAGAAAACAATTTATACCAGGGCACTTATGACTGTAATATGCAAAGACATGATTGTTGTTCAATATAGCAAAGGAAATAATTAATATAAGTACATTTATGAATGGAATATACCAGACATGAATGTTGTTCAATATGTGACAGGAAAACAATTTATACCAGGACACTGATGACTGTAATATCCCAAGACATTGTTCTTCAATATGACTCAAGGAAAACAATTTATTCCAGGACACTAACGACTATAATAGGAGAACATGATTGTTGTTCAATATAACACAAGAAAACAATTTATGCATGAAGACGAATGATTGTAATATACCAAGACATTATTGTTGTTCAATATAACTCAAAAAAACAATTCATACCAGGACACGAATGACTGTCATATACCAAGGCATGATTTTTGTTCAATATAACTCAAGGAAAATATCTATACCAGTACACAATGACTATAATATACCAAAACATAACTGTTGGTCAATATAACACAGGAAAAACAATTTATACCAGGACACTAATGTCTGTAATATAACAAGACATGATTGTTGTTCAATAAAACACAGGAAAATAATTTATTAGAGTACACTAATGACTGTAATATAGTTAGACGGAATTGTTGTTCAATTTAACAGAGGAAAACAATTTTTACCAGTTCACGAAGGACTTTATTATAGCAAGACCTAATTGTTGTTCAATATAACGCAAGGAAAACAATCTCTACTAGGACAGTTGTGACAGTAATATACCAAGACACGGATGTTGCTCAATATAACTCAAGGAAAACATTTTATACCAGGACACTTATGACTGTAATACACCAAGACATCACTGTTGTTCAATATAACACAGGAAAAATACCAAAACATGACTGTTGTTCAATATAACACAGGAAAATAATTTATACCAGCACACTAATGACTGTAATATACCAGACATGATTGTTGTTCAAATTGAGACAGGAAGACAATTTATACCAGGACATTAATGACTTTAATATACCAAGGTGTGACTGTTGTTCTATAAAAACCAAGGACAACATTTTATACCAGGACACTAATAACTGTAATATACTAAAACATGATTGTTGGTCAATATATCACAGGAAAATAATTTATACCAGTAAATGGATGACTGTAATATACAAAGTCATGATTGTTGTTAAATATAACTCAAGGAAAACAATTTATCACTGGACACTAATGATTTTAATATACCAAGACATCGTTATTGTTCAATATAACTCAAGAAAAACAATATATAGCAGGACACTAATGACTGTAATAGACCTAGACATGATTGTTGTTCAAACTTTCTCAGGAAATTAATTGAAACCAGTGCCTCAATGACTGTATATACAAAGACATGATAGTTCTTCAATATAACTCAATGAAAAAACTATACCAGGACACTTGTGGCTATAATATATCAAGTCATGGTTGTTGTTCAATATAACTCAAGGAAAACAATTTATACCAAGACACTTATGACTGTAATATACAAAGACATGATTGTTGTTCAATATAGCACTGGAAATAATTTATATAAGTACACTTATGAGTGTAATATACCAGACATGAATGTTGTTTTATATGAGACAGGAAAAAAAATATACCATGACACTGATGACTGTAATCTACCAAGACATGATTGTTGTTCAACATAACTCAAGGAAAACAATTTATAGGAGTACAAGAACGACTTTAATATACCAAGACATAATTTTTGTTCAATCTGACTCAAGGAAAACATTTTATACAAGGACACTAATGACTGTTATAAACCAAGCCATAAGTGTTATTCAATATAAATCAAGGAAAATGTCTATACCAGTACACAAATAACTATACTATACCAAAAACATAACTGCTGTTCAATATAACTCAAGGAAAACAATTCATACCAGGGCACTAATGACTGTTATATAACAAGACATGATTGTTGTTCAATAAAACACAGGAAAATAATGTATAATAGTACACTAATGACTGTAATATACCAAGACGGAATTGTTGTTCATTATAACAGAGGAAATCAATTTTTACCAGTACACGAAACACTTTATTATACCAAGACCTAATTGTTGTTCAATATAACTCAAGGAAAACAATTTATACGAGGACACCAATGATTTTAATATACCAAGACTTGGTTGTTGTTCAATATAACTCAGGGAAAACAATCTCTACCAGGACACTTTTGACTGTAATATACCAAGACTTCCCAGTTGTTCAATATAACACAAGAAAATAAATTATACTAGTAAATGGATGACTGTAATATACCAAGACATGATTGTTGTTCAATATAGCACAGGAAATAATTTATACAAGTACACTTATGACTGTAATATATCAGACAAGAATGTTGTTAAATATTAGACAGGAAAATAATTTATACCAGGAAACTGATGACTGTAATATACCCAGACATGATTGTTGTTCAACATAACTCAAGGAAAACAATTTATGCTAGGACACTAATGACTGTAATATAACAAGACATGATTGTTGTTCAATATAACACTTGGAAGCAATTTATTCCTGTACACGAACGGTTGTAATATACCAAGACATTATTGATGTTCAATATAACTCAGGGAAAACAATTTATACCAGTACACGAATAACTATAATATACCAAGACATAATTGTTGTTCAGTATAACTCAAGGAGAACAATTTATACCATGCAGGACACCTAATGACTGTAATATACCAAGACATGCTTGTTGTTCAATATATCACAGGAAAATAATTTATAGCAGTACACGACTGACTTTAATATATCAAGACATAATTGTTGTTCAATGTGACTCAAGGACACCAGTCTATACAAGGGCACTAATGACTGTAATAAACCAAGAGATGATTGTTGTTTAATGAAACACAAGGAAAATATCTATACCAGTACACAAATGACTATAATAAACCGATATATAATTGCTGTTCAATATAACTCAAGGAAAAAAAATATTCCAATACACTAATGATTGTAATATACCAAGACATGATTGTTGTTCAAAATAACTCAAGGAAAACAATCTATACCAGGACAGTTGTGACTATAATATACCAAGACATGTTTTTGTTCAATATAGCATAGGAAACAATTTATATAAGTACACTTATGAATGTAATATACCAGACATGAATGTCTTTCAATATGTGACAGGAAAACAATTTTTACTAGGACACTGATGACTGTAATATACCAAGACATGATTGTTGTTCAACATAACTCAAGGAAAACAATTTATACCAGGACACTAATGACTGTAATATAACATCACATAATTGTTGTTCAATATAACACAAGAAAACAATTTATACCTGTACACGAATGATTGTAATATACCAAGATTATTGTTGTTCAATATAACTCAAGGAAAACACTTTATTCCAGGACACCTGATGACTGAAAAATACCAAGATATGTTGTTGTTCAATATAAGTCTGGAAAACAATTTATAGCAGTACACGAATTACTTAAATATATCAAAACATACTTGTTCTTCAATGTGACTCAAGGAAAATAGATTATACAAGGACACTAATGACTGTAATAAACCAAGACATTGTTGTTGTTCAATATAACTCAAGGAAAATATCTATACCAGTACACAAATGACTATAATATACCGAGACATAACTGTTGTTCAATATAACTCAAGGAAAACAATATCTACCAGGACACTAATGACTGTAATATAACAAGACATGAATGTTGTTTAATATGAGACAGGAACACAATTTATACCAGGACATTGATGACTGTAATATACCAAGACATTACTGTTGTTCAATATAACTCAAGAAAAACAATTTATACCATGCAGGAAACCTAATGACTGTAATATACAAAGACATTCTTGTTGTTCAATATATCACATGCAAATAATTTATAGCATTACACGACTGACTTTAATATGCGAAGATATAATTGTTGTTCAATGTGACTCAAGGACATCAGTCTATACAAGGACACTAATGACTATAATAAACCAAGACATGATTGTTGCTCAATGTAACTCAAGGAAAATATCTATACCAGTACACAAATGACTACAATAAACCAAGATATAATTGCTTTTCAATATAACTCAAAGAAGACAATTTATTCCAGGACACTAATGATTGCAATATATCAAGACATGATTGTTGTTAAAAAATAACTCAGGAAAATAATTGACACGAAAGCCTCAATGACTAAAATATACCAAGACATGATTGTTAATCAATATAACTCAAGGCAAACAATCTATACCAGGACAGTTGTGACCATAATATACCAAGACATGTTTTTTGTTCAATATAACTCAAGGAAAACAATTCATACCAGGACACATATGACTGCAATATACAAAGACATGATTGTTGTAAAATATAGAATAGGAAATAATTTATATAAGTACACTTATGAATGAAATATACCAGACATGGATGTTTTTTCAAAATGTGACAGGAAAACAATTTATACCAGGACATTGATGACTGTAATATACCAAGACATGATTGTTGTTCAACATAACTCAAGGAAAACAATTTATACAAGGACACAAATGACTCTAATATACCAAGACGTAATTGTTGTTCAATATAACAGAGGAAAACAATTTATACCAGTACACGAAGAACTTTATTATACCAAGAGTTATTTGTTGTTCATTATAACTCAAGGAAAATAATTTATACCAGGACACTAATGATTTAAATATACCAAGACATGGTTGTTGTTCAATATAAATCAAGGAAAAACAATCTCTACCAGGACAGTTGTGACAGTAATATACCAAGACATGACTGTTGTTCAATATAACACAGGAAAATAATTTATACCAGTAAATGGATAACTGTAATATACCAAGACATGATTGTCGTTCAATATAGCACAGGAAATAATTTATATAAGTACACTTATGACTGTAATATACCAGACATGAATGTTGTTTAATATTAGACAGGAAAATAAAATAATTTATACCAGGACACTGATGACTGTAAAATATCTAGACATGATTGTTGTTTTACATAACTCAAGGAAAACAATTTATACCAGGACACTAATGACTGTAATATAACAAGACATGATTGTTGTTCAATATAACACTTGAAAGCAATTTATACCTGTACACGAATGATTGTAATATACAAAGACATTATTGATGTTCAATATAACTCAGGGAAAACAATTTATACCAGTACACGAATGACTATAATATACGAAGACATAATTGTTGTTCAGTATAACTCAAGGAGAACAATTTATACCATGCAGGACACCTAATGACTGTAATATAACAAGACATGCTTGTTGTTCAATATATCACAGGAAAATAATTTATAGCAGTACACGACTGACTTTAATATTTCAAGACATAATTGTTGTTCAATGTGACTCAAGGACACCAGTCTACACAAGGCTACTAATTACTGTAATAAACCAAGAGATGATTGTTGTTTAATGTAACACAAGGAAAATATCTATACCAGTACACAAATGACTATAATAAACCGAGATATAATTGCTGTTCAATATAACTCAAGGAAAAAAAATTATTCCAGCAACATCAATGTCTTGGTATATTACTGTCACAACTGTCCTGGTAGAGATTGTTTTCCTTGAGTTATATTGAACAACAACCACGTCTTGGTATATTTAAATCATTAAGGTCCTGGTATAAATTATTTCCCTTAAGTTATATTAAACAACAAATAGGTCTTGGTATATCACAGTCATCAATGTTCTAGTATAAATTGTTTTGTCTGTCACATTTTGAAAAACATTCCTGTCTGGTATATTTCATTCATAAGTGTACTTATGTAACTTATTTCCTATGCTATATTGTACAACAATCATGTCTTTGTATATTACAGTCATATGTGTCCTGGTATGAATTGTTTTCCTTGAGTTATATTGAACAAAAAACATGTCTTGATATATTATAGTCACAACTGTTCTGGTATAGATTGTTTTCCATGAGTTATATTGATTAACAATCATGTCTTGGTATATTATAGTCATTGAGGTTTTGGTATCAATTATTTTCCTGAGTTATTTTTATCAACAATCATGTCTTGGTATATTACAATCATTAGTGTCCTGGAATAAATTGTTTTCTTTGAGTTATATTGAACAGCAATTATATCTTGGTTTATTACAGTCATTTGTGTACTGGTATAGATATTTTTCTTGAGTTACATTGAACAAGAATCATATTTGGTTTATTACAGTCATTAGTGTCCTTTTATAGACTGATGTCCTTGAGTCACATTGAACAACAATTATGTGTTCATATATTAAAGTCAGTCGTGTACTGCTATAAATTATTTTCCTCTGATATATTGAACAACAAGCATGGCTTGGTATCTTACAGTCATTAGGTGTCCTGCATGGTATAAATTGTTTTCCTTGAGTTATACTGAACAACAATTATGTCTTGGTATATTATTGTCATTCTAGTACTGGTATAAATTATTTTCCCTGAGTTATATTGAACAACAGTAATGTCTTGGTATATCACAATCATTCGTGTACAGGTAGCAATTACTTTCTTTTGTTATATTGAACAACAATCATGTCTTGGTATATTACAGTAATCAATGTCCTGGTATAAATTGTGTTCCTGTCTCATATTAAAAAACATTCATGTGTTGTTGTATTACAGTCATTAGTGTCCTGGTAGATATTGTTTTCCTTGAGTTATATTGAACAACAGTTATGTCTTGGTATATTATAGTCATTTGTGTACTGGTATAGATATTTTCCTTGAGTTATATTGAACAACAACCGTGTCTTGGTTTATTACAGTTATTAGTGTCCTTATATACTCTATTTTCCTTGAGTCACATTGAAGAACAATTATGTTTTGGTATATTTAAGTAATTCGTGTACTGCTATAAATTGTTTTCCAGACTAATATTAAACAACAACCATGTCTTGGTATTTTTTTGTCATCAGGTGTTCTGGAATAAAGAGTTTTCTTGAGTTATATTGAACAACAATAATCTTGGTATATTACAATCATTCGTGTACAGGTATAAATTGTGTTCTTGTGTTATATTGAACAACAATCATGTCTTGTTATATTACAGTCATTAGTGTCCTGGTATAAATTGTTTTCCAAGAGTTATGTTGAACAACAATCATGTCTTGGTATATTGCAGTCATCAGTGTCCTAGTATAAATTGTTTTCCTGTCACATATTGAAAAACATTCATGTCTGGTATATTACATTCATTAGTGTACTTATATAAATTGTTTCCTATGCTATATTGAACAACAATCATGTCTTTGTATATTACAGTCATAAGTGTCCTGGTATAAATTGTTTTCCTTGAGTTATATTGAACAAAAACATGTCTTGGTATATTATAGTCACAACTGTCCTGGTATAGATTGTTTTCCTTGAGTTATTTTGAACAACAATCATGTCTTGGTATATTACAATAATTAGTGTCCTGGAATAAATTCTTTTCCTTGAGTTATATTGAACAGCAATTATATCTCGGTTTATTATTGTCATTTGTGTACTGGTATAGATATTTTCCATGTGTTACATTAAACAACAATCATCTCTTGGTTTATTACAGTCATTAGTGCCCTTGTATAGACTGGTGTCCTTGAGTCACATTGAACAACAATTATGTCTTGAAATATTAAAGTCAGTCGTGTACTGCTATAAATTATTTTCCTGTGATATATTGAACAACAAGCATGTCTTGGTATATTACAGTCATGATGTGTCTTGCATGGTATAAATTGATCTCTTTGATTTATACTGAACAACAATTATGTCTTGGTATATTATAGTCATTCGTGTACTGGTATAAATTGTTTTCCCTGAGTTATATTTAACATCAATAATGTCTTGGTATATTACAATCATTCGTGTACAGGTATAAATTGCTTTCAAGTGTTATATTGAACAACAATCATGTCTTTGTATATTACAGTCATAAGTGTCCTGGTATAAATTGTTTTCCTTGAGTTATGTTGAACAACAATCATATCTAGGTATATTACAGTCATCAGTGTCCTGGTATAAATTATTTTCCTGTCTAATATTAAACAACATTCATGTCTGTTATATTACAGTCATAAGTGTACTTATATAAATTATTTGCTGTGCTATATTGAACAAAAATCATGTCTTTGTATATTACAGTCATCCATTTACTGGTATAAATTATTTTCCTGTGTTATATTGAACAACAGTCATGTCTTGGTATATTACAGTCAAAAGTGTAATGGTATAAATTGTCTTCCTTGAGTTATATTGAGCAACATCCATGTCTTGGTATATTACTGTCACAACTGTCATGGTAGAGATTGTTTTCCTTGAGTTATATTGAACAACAACCATGTCTTGGTATATTTAAATCATTAGTGTCCTGGTATATATTATTTTCCTTGAGTTATATTGAACAGCAAATAGGTCTTGGTATAATAAAGTTCTTCGTGTACTGGTATAAATTGTTTTCCTCTGTTATATTGAACAACAATTACGTCTTGGTATTTTAGAGTCATTGGTGTCCTGGTATAAATTGTTTCCCTTGAGTTCGTTGAACAACAATCATGTCTTGATATATTACAGTCATCAATGTCCTGGTATAAATTGTTTTCCCTGAGTTATATTGAACATCAATAATGTCTTGGTATATTACAATCATTCGTGTACAGGTATAAATTGCTTTCAAGTGTTATATTGAACAACAATCATGTCTTGTTATATTACAGTCATTAGTGTCCTGGCATAAATTGTTTTCCTTGAGTAATGTTGAACAACAATCACGTCTAGGTATATTACAGTCATCAGTGTCCTGGTATAAATCATTGTCCTGTCTAATATTAAACAACATTCTTGTCTGATATATTACAGTCATAAGTGTACTTGTATAATTATTTCCCGTGCTATATTGAACACCAATCATGTCTTGGTATATTACAGTCATCCATTTACTGGTATAATTTATTTTCCTGTGTTACATTGAACAACAGGCAAGTGTTGGTATATTACAGTCAAAAGTGTCCTGGTAGAGATTGTTTTCCCTGAGTTATATTGAACAACAACCATGTCTTGGTATATTAAAATCATTAGTGTCCTGGTATAAATTGTTTTCCTTGAGTTATATTGAACAACAATTAGGTCTTGGTATAATAAAGTGTTTCGTGTACTGGTATAAATTGTTTTCCTCTGTTATAGTGAACAACAATTCCGTCTTGGTATATTACAGTCATTAGTGTACTCTTATAAATTATTTTCCTGTGTTTTATTGAACAACAATCATGTCTTGTTATATAACAGTCATTAGTGTCCTGGTATAAATTGTTTTCCTTGAGTTATATTGAACAACAATAATCTTGGTATATTACAATCATTTGTGTACAGGTATAAATATTTTTCTTGTGTTATATTGAACAACAATCATGTCTTGTTATATTACAGTCATTAGTGTCCTTGTATATATTGTTTTCCTTGAGTTATGTTGAACAACAATCATATCTTGGTGTATTACAGTCATCAGCGTCCTAGTATAAATTGTTTTCCTGAAACATATTGAAAAACATTCATGTCTGGTATATTACATTCATAAGTGTACTTATATAAATTGTTTCCTATGCTGTATTGAACAACAATCATGTCTTTGTATATTACAGTCATAAGTGTCCTGGTATAAATTGTTTTCCTTGAGTTATATTGAACAAAAAACATGTCTTGGTATATTATAGTCACAACTGGTCTGGTATAGATTGTTTTCCTTGAGTTATTTTGAACAACAATCATGTCTTGGTATATTACAATCATTAGTGTCCTGGAATGATTTTTTGTCCTTGAGTTATATTGAACAGCAATTATATCTCGGTTTATTATAGTCATTTGTGTACTGGTATATATATTTTCCTTGTGTTACATTAAACAACAATCATCTCTTGGTTTATTACAGTCATTAGTGCCCTTGTATAGACTGGTGTCCTTGAGTCACATTGAACGACAATTATGTCTAGGTCTATTACAGTCATTAGTGTCCTGCTATAAATTGTTTTTCTTGAGTTATATTGAACAACAACGATGTCTTGGTATATTAAAATCATTAATGTCCAGTGATAAATTATTTTCCTTGAGTTATACTGAACAACAAACAATACTTGGTATATTACAGTCATCCATTTACTGGTATAAATTATTTTCCTGTGTTATATTGAACAACAACCATGTTTTTATATATTGCAGTCATTAGTTTCCTGGAATAAATTGTTTTAGTTGAGACATATTGAACACCAATTTGTATTGGTATATTACAGTCATTAGGGTAATTCTTTAAATTATTTTCCTGTATTATATTGACCAACGATCATGTTTTAGTATATTACAGTTTTTAGTGTCCCGGTATAAAATGTTGTCCTTGGTTTTTATAGAACAACGGTCACGTCTTGGTATATTACAGTCATTAATGTCCTGGTAGAGATTGTTTTCCCTTAGTTATATTGAACAACAACCATGTCTTGGTATATTAAAATCATTAGACTCCTGGTATAAATTGTTTTCCTTGAGTTATATTGAACAACAATTAGGTCTTGGTATAATAAAGTGTTTCGTTTACTGGTATAAATTGTTTTCCTCTGTTATAGTGAACAACAATTCCGTCTTGGTATATTACAGTCATTAGTGTACTCTTATAAATTATTTTCCTGTGTTTTATTGAACAGCAACCATGTCTTGTTATATAACAGTCATTAGTGTCCTGGTATAAATTGTTTTCCTTAGGTAATATTGAACAGCAGTTATGTTTTGGTATATTATAGTCATTTGTGTACTGGTATAGATATTTTCCTTGAGTTATATTGAATAACAATCATGGCTTGGTTTATAACAGTTATTAGTGTCCTTGTATAATCTGTTTTCCTGGAGTCAGATTGAACAACAATTATGTCTTGGTATATTAAAGTCATTCTTGTACACCTATAAATTATTTTCCTTGAGTTATATTGAACAACAATCAATACTTTGTATATATCAGTCATCCATTTACTGGTATAAATTATTTTCCTGTGTTATATTGAACAACAACCATGTTTTTATATATTGCAGTCATTTGTTTCCTGGAATAAATTGTTTTAGTTGAGACATATTGAACAACAATTTGTATTGGTATATTACAGTCATTCGGGTACTGCTTTAAATTATTTTCCTGTGTTA
>MJUU01050788.1:40310-70191 GCA_002080025.1 Modiolus philippinarum | reverse complement strand
TATTCCGGTATATACATGAAATCATTATTCTAAACTCCTCACAGGAAAAGATCTTGGTGGAAGCTGTATACTGAGGGTACATAACTTACTTTGTCAGTTGGTGATGGGTCTGGAGCTGGCATGTCAGTTAACTGTTAGTAGTCTCTTGTGATTTCATGTTTTTGTCCGTATATTTAGTTCTTTCAGTTTCATTTTTCACAATTGACTCAGTCCTGTTGCCAACTGAATTTTACTGTTGTTACGATTGTTTTTTTATTTATCACATTGGCTGTAGGGGGAAGGTTTGGATCCAATAAAACTAGTTTAACCCCGCCGCAGCAGGTTTGCGCCTGTCCTAAGTCAGGAATTTATTAAGCCTTTGTGTGTCTTGTCCTTTTTCTAGTCAGTTTACTTTATGTCTATAGGAGTCTAGGATGATTTTTATTTCGCTGGACTTGATTGCTCTTTGTTCAGGGGCCGACTTCGACCTGCCGTTGGGTGTAGGGTTTTCTCACCGTTCATTGAAGATCTTGTTGTGGCTTTGAGTTGTTATTACTCCCCTTTGGGTCGTTGTCTCTTTGGCACATTCCCCGTTTCCCTTCTTTTTTCTCTTTAGTGTGTGGCTTTCAAGATGGATCCGTCAAAGCCCTTTGTTTTATTTGAACCATTATTAGCATACAGAACGCTATAATCTGATCAATATACATGTATGTGGGAATCTTTAATGTCCAGGCAGGTTCGTACCTCATCTAAGATGGGCACCAATCAGGACCCCTATGGAAAAGACATTCAAAGATCTTCTCAGAAACTACCAGCAGTTATAGTCACAGTCCCTTCGAAAAAAGTATCTGGCAGATCCGTAACTCTTCCAAGATGGCTGCAAGCGGGGAACACAGTTTTAACATTGGACCATATGGAAAAGACATTCAAAGATCTTCTTATAGTCCAGTTAAGACCAAACTAAGTCACAGTGGTTATTGGATGGTCCCTTCCATAAAAAGTATCTGGCAGATGAGTACCTAATAAAAGAAGGCCGCCAATGGAGAATAAAGTCTTTGTATAGGACTCTATGAAAAAGACATTCAAAGATCTTCTAAGAAACTAATAGACTAAGTCCAATTAGAACCATACTTAATCAAAACGATATTTAGATGGTCCCTTCTAAAAAAACGTATCCGGCAGGTCCGTACCTCTTTCAGGATGGCCGCTAGCGGAAAACAGTTTTAACATTGGAACCTTTGGAAAATACATTCGAATATCTTCTTTTCAGACACTACTAGTCCAATTAAAACCAAACTCTTAGATAGTTCAATCCAAAAAGGTATCCGGCAGGTCCGTATCACATCCAAGGTGGCTTCCAGCAGGATACATAGTTTTAACATTTGACACTATTTATTTTAAGGGGAACCCCTGTCCCAATTTTGTATTTGAATTGTGGTCCGATATGGGTTGTAATGGACGGTTGAGCTCTCAGTTGCCATGGGAAACAGGAAAAAAACTGAAATTTTAGAAGAAAGTTTTCTGCTAGATGTTTCATTCACGATTTCAGGAGTATGTATAAACTAAATAACAAGGGGAACCCCTGCACCATTTTTTAAAGGGGTACTTTGAATGTTTTTATTTCTGCAATTTGTATCACTATTTTCATAAGGGGAACCCCGCCCAAATTTCTTGAATGGTGTTCTTTTATGGGTTGTAATGGATGGTTGACCTTTTGGTGACAAACTAAAATTTTAGCAAAAAAGTATTTTATATGCAGAATTTTATATGTTTTGTTCTCATAAATATATTAACAATGATTAATAAGGAGAACACTTGCCCAAATTTTTTTTAAAAGGGGCTGGTAATGTTTTGATTTTGGCAATAATTATGACCTAAGTTATAAGGGAAACCCCCAGCCAAACTTATTTTTGAATGGTGGTCTGAAATGGGTCGAAATGGATACATGTAACACATTCAAACATTCCATTGTTTTTGTGTCTAACGTCATTATTTTCAGTGTTCTCGTTTTGGCCGTGTCTTAGGACTTCGATTTTTGTAATTTCACTCCTTTGTTCCTTCGGTATTCTACTGCCGTTGTTTCTTAAACAACTTGCCATTTAGGACACAATGATACTTTGATGTTGCCTTCCAATTAAATTATCCTGCAGGACCACATCTCATCCAATATGGCTGGCAGCATTAAGATATATTAGATTCCATTAAAAAACAAATGAAGGGAAATGGAGTAAATGTACATGGACAAAATCAGAATTAGGTTGCTGAAACTACTAATTCAATTGAAACTAATCTTGATCACAAAAGTCCTCTGGTAGCTTCTTCAAATTTGAATCTTGCATGTCTCATTCAATCCAAGGTGGCCTTCAACAGGGAACATAGTTTAAAATTGGACCCTATTGGAAATGCCTTTTATCTATGTCAGCAATAGTCAAGGTGAGCGAAACATGCTCTTGAGATCCTCTTGTTCTAGTTTTAGTCAGCTTTTGATACAGTTTTTTTAATGGATCCCTTATTTAAAATTAACATGGCGCTAAACTATGACCTGTTTTATTTCCGAGCTATGGGGCAAAACGAGACAAAATTGCATATTTCTTTAAGTTTACTTTAAGTTTCTATTTTTCATCGGATATAAACTTTCAGAAATATGACAACAGATTTGACTTAGCTCTTACCGTTTTCGAGATAACAGGGTTCAAATGGACCGAAATTGTAATTTTTCAAAAATCTTTATTTTTTTTAGATTTTATGGGATATTTTTCTTTGACAACAAGATTTAGCCTAGCTCTTGTCTTTTCCGGACTTTAAAGTGTCAAGGGGACAAAGACAGCAATTTTCAAAATATTTACTAAATTCTGATGTTTTTCATTGTATTTCAATGGGATTTTTCATATTCCTCCTTTTGTAAGCTTTCAGTAGTTTGCAACCAGATTTGGTGTAGCTTTCACCGTTTAAGAGCTATAACAGGTCAAACGGGCTAAAATTCAAAATACAAGTATGTGAAATATTTATTTTTCATTTGATTTTGGTTTTAATTTTTATCTTTGAATTGCTCTTGTTGCAAACTTTTGGTAGGTCTTATCATTTACCAGCTTTAGGTGATCAAAAGTGATAATTCTAATTTTCCCTAGTTTGTGTCCATCTAATTACCGTACTAAGCTTCTTATTGTGTTTTTTACTGTGTCCATATTCACTTTAAATAACACTCGTTCATTTTCTTTCAATTTTCGTGGTCGACATGCTGCGGCCGTATCATGCTACGTTTTGCAAAAACCTTTCTTCATAACATGTCATCTTTTTATTGACTTTCGAACAGGGATCCAGTTTTGAACCCAAAGCTGTATTCAGTATTAAGCACTGCAGCTCCTACGATTGGTGGATAATAAAATTAAATGTTTTAAAATAAAATACTATGTCATGTTACAATTCGGTTTATAGCAAATCTGATTTAACAATGTAACCCAGAGGTGATAATTTGACCTTTTATGGGATCTGGTCGACATAAAAATATTTTATTATTTTCAATGTACCCCTTTTTGAGCCTCAATTTACACCAAGAATCGCTGCATGACCCCCATTTTTTATTTTGGAACTCGAAAGATCTGTACTTGGCATTTTCAGGACCCCCGGGATGAAAAAAACCTTTGTCTATTTTTAGTTTATCGCTAAACAGGGTCCTCTATGGAAAATGCATTGCGCACTTGTTACCTATATATGAAACCACCCGATCGGTTTACAGAATTCGTAATTTACACCTACCAAGCACATAGTGATAAACAAACGATTTTGTTTAATGTCAATAAAAGCTTTTTTAGATCGAGTGACACAATAAATACATGACCTAGTAATTGGCAATCAAAGTAAGATGACAAGCAATTTAGACTGATTACCGGTGAAGCCATTTAACCTCGGAGTTTGCCGAAAACATTTTTTAACAGGTAATAATACCTCGAGATAAATGAACAGAATTTGTGTTCTTTTACTAATTTGGGGCTATGAAATCAGTTCGAAATAGAAAAAATCGACTTACAAGAAATCGACTAAACAGGAGAAGGGACAATTGTCGGTGCTAAAGAAAAAAATCATTCATCTGAAAATTCGAGTCAAGCGAGTTCCAGACAACGAGAGTTGACTGAATGTAATCATGAAACTGTATAATATTCAGGTTGTGTAATTTCCTTCCTTATGTTGCAACTGAAATAATTATGATGGATTCACCATGATTTGGAAAATCCTCAATTGCTTTTCTTCAACATGGTTTAAGAATTGCTTCTATCTTTTTTAAAAACTGATTCATTAATATACTTTTCAGACTATTTAAATGTATATCAAATAACTAAATACCGAAGTTACTGTGAATTTAAATTCTGTATATGCTCATTTCGACAACTTATGTCTCTTCAGTGCAGATAAAAATCCAAACCTTTGGAAGACCATAAAATCAAATATGTTAAAAACTGTTAGAGAACAAATGAATTCAGAAAAACTCAGGTGTGATCATTCAGCTTACCTGAGATTTGACCATGTATGATCACACCTGAACAGTTGCTACTGAGATGACAAGGTTATCTTTTCCGAAAGATAGAAACAATTTTCAAAACTCTTTTAGGATTAGGTATTTATAAATGACTGAGGTCAAGTAAGTACAGTTTTAGATTACAACATAACAGCTTTAAATTTTTGATTTTTTTAGTAAGCCCATGTGCTAGCAACACATGTGGTACCTATGGCACCTGTGATGTGGTTAATAATACGGCAGTTTGTACCTGTACTGGAGAATGGTCTGGTCCCTTGTGTGAAGGTAAGAATATTTCTATCCCCTAAATAGAAGTTTATTGGGATATATGGGAATCACCCTGTTTGCCTGTCTGTCCGTTCACCTGTCATTCTATCGATCTATACTTTTTGTAAGCTCAACCCTCATAAACCTCTCTAAGAATTTTGATGAAAATACATTTGTATATGAAGATGTGGATAAGATAATATAATTATTACCTGACAGAAAAATAGCCCTGCATTTTTAGGGTTTTTTATGCAAAGATGCCCTTGTGACCTTGTGAGCACAACTGCTCGAAACCATTAGAAGGATTTGTACAAATAACAGAACTGTATATGTGGATGAAGGAATATAGTTTCTGTCGGACACACGAAGGAGAGATAATTTGACCTTTCATTTATTTTTAGGAAATTGGTTGAAGTTAATATACATTTGTTGCTTTGCCACAGCCATGTCTTTGATAAAAAGCTACCATAAAAAGGATACCTCTTGTTTTGTTTTATTTATGTTGGAGCAAAACTTACTGTATAGCAGGTTTTTTGTGGGGTTTTATTTTTACCTGTTTTCTCTGATGGACTAAAATTGAGAAAAAAGATAATAGGAAATGTATATTATGTTATTTTCCATATATTGTATTTTTTTCTTGTTAAGCCTGATACAAAAACTCGCTCTTTTTCATTCTTTCTCTAAGAAAATTTTCTCTTACCTTTCTATTCAAATTTCAAAGACAAAGTCTACCATGTGTTTATAGAAACTTTATATCTTGTGCTTTACTCCATATCATTTCAGTGTGATTAATTATATTATTGAATTATCATTAATTTATTTGTTACTTGCAGCATTAAGAACATGCTTTAACTAGACTTATAATAGCTTTTCATTTAATTAAATCAATGATCACAGATATACACATTTGTCATTGTTTCAACTATTTAATTTTCCGGCAAGAAATAATGTGGAACCATTCATAATTCCTAAAAATTTAATAAAACATACCAAATTTTGACAGATTTTTTCACCTCGATCCCGCGAAATTTTTTACCCATATAAATATCCCGCAATAACGTTTAGTAGAAGTAATTGTAAATAGAAGTATGGTCGAAATGTTTTTCACTAAATACTGAAAGTGAAGACCCTAAATTTCGAAATTGATATCAAACTTGACACGTAATAATGGTAATGCAACTGTAATATGATGTCTTTATAATAAGTTTTTTGTCATATCTTATGCGTAAGTAATTGTTTTACCTGCGTCACCAACGGTGTCCGCAGGTCTAGGAGCCGCTTGACTCCGTCCCTCTGTCCGTCTGTCCGTCCGTCCGTCCGTCCGTCACGCTTTGGGGGTACCAAGTTTGTGTAATCTCAAACTCAGACACCTTTAACCCGATACTTTTGAAACTTTGCACAGTTGTTTTGAACACATTGAAAATGTGCACCTTCCCTTTTGGTGAGATTTGGATAAAAAGTGTCGCATTTATCCATTGTTGAACTTAGTCATTTTTTCATTAAATTTAACATTACGGTACAGAGTTTGTGAAATCAGAAACTCTTACACCTTATACATAATGCTTTTGAAACTTTGCACAGTAGTTATGACCACATTGAAAATGTGCACCTCCCCTTTTGGTGAGATTTGGATAAAAATTGTCGAATTTATGCATTGTTGAACTTAGTCATTTTTTCATTAAATTTAACATTACAGTACTGAGTTTGTGTAATCTGAAACTCTTAAAACTTATACCTGATGCTTTTTAAACTTTGCACAGTTGCTTTGAACACATTGAAGATGTGGACCTCCCCTTTTAGTGAGATTCGGATAAAAATTGTCGAATTTATGCATTGTTGAACTTTTTCAGTAAATTCATTAAATTTTAACATTACAGTTCTGAGTTTGTGTAATCTGAAACTCTGACTAGTTATAAGTGGTGCTTTTGAAACTTTACACATTTGTTTTTGACACACTGAAGATGTGCACCTCCCTTTTTGGGCAGATATGATTAAAAAATGTCGAATTTATGCATTGTTGAACTTAGTCATTTGTCAGCATATTTTAACAAATATGTGTTTGTGTAATCTGAAAGATTAACATCTCTGACCAAATATCTTTGGAAGGTTTTACTGTTGTTTGAACACATTGGTGATGTGAACCCCCCTTTTATGCCAGTTTTGATTTAAAAAAATGTCAAATTTATCTATTATTGAACTTGTAATTTATTATATCATACTATATCATCATGGTACTCAGTTTTTGTCCAGAGACGTTGCAGAGTTTTGAACGCACTGACCATGGGCAGCTATTCTTGAAATTTTGCATTGCTTTCATATATTTTCTCATAAAGATTCAAAGTATGTGTTTATTTGAAACTCAGGTATGGTTTTCACATTTGCTGAAGTGATATGGGCTATTTTTTATAATTTATGCTTTGTTCAACTTTGTACATCCCGGCCAAAAACAACGTCTGGGGATTATGACGTTCAAATATTTGTTTGAAACGTCAAATATCTTTGTTTAAAATGTAACTTTTGGGTACAATATTTATCTCGGAAGTTCCATTATTGTACGAGACTTATAGGCCCTATTGTTGTAAAAATTATAAAATGACTTTTAGGATATGAGAAACCAATATCAGTAGCAATTTCATCAACATTGTCTTGTAATGAAAACAGCAATATGCAAAACGAGTTTCAGATTTTCAGCTCACTTGTCTCTTCAAAGAAGTTAATTTAATAGTGGGCTCTATGGGGAAACAAACTTTGATTATTTCCTTTGAAAGTACTAAATACAACATGCATGTAATCAAACTCTACCTAAGTGAGAACAGAACCGTCAGTCTAAAACGAATAATCCAATGACAAAAGCAACAGTGGAAAAACAAAGAAACACGGACATAACATAAGTACAGTACAAAAAAGAAAACTGAGGACACACGCATATACAAAGATGAACAACATGGACACAATAAAAAACTTTGGTGAGGTCAGGTGCACCGGTAGGGTGAGCATCTTCTCCTTCTTATGAGATACTCGCAAAATTGACAATGTCAAATCCGGTAGTTAGGTAAAATCGGGTAGAGACAACGGCAGTAGATTAGATAAGTAGCAAAGGAGAGGTATTATCAAAAATCGAAAACCAAAGACATGGCAAAACGAGAACACAGAAACAATGACGCTAGACAGCCACAAGGCACAGAAGTAAAAAACACAACATTCAAAACCAAAGCACTCACAGTGTGAACTCCCATGAAACGGAGAGTGACATCAGGTGCTCGGGAAGGGTAAGCATGTCCTGCTCTGTTAAAACAATTAAGCTTTTACAGAGAAAGATCTGTTGTCTTCTGGGAAACAGATGTCCAATAGCGGTCCACAAGATGGTGATGTCGGCCGTTAAACCTTTGGAGGGATGACTTGAAGTAATATACCCTTATTTAAGTAGCCTATTTGTGAGCAACCAGGCTCCATCTATGAAGTCACTGTATCGACAACAGGTCCTTGAATAAGACTATACCAAAAGTGACGTTATCGCGTTTGTCATACAGCTTTGTTTATAGTCTGTCTCTGTTGTCGATTTCAAGATGAAGGTCAAAGAATAAGGCCCATATGGAGTGTCTATAGTATCCTTAATTGTGAGCTTTTTTGGATAGATCAGATAAAGAAAATCGCCATCGCGAGCGTTGTTTTGTTACAAAATGGGCCAGTTTTTCTCTTTATTTTGAAGAAGTTCTTCGACGAATTCAGAATCATAACGGTGTAAAACAGATCAGCTAGGAGAGGTGCATATTTTGTGCTCATTCCGATAGTCTGTTGAAAAAGAGTATTTCAAACTGGACAAAAATATTGTCGATCAGAAGGTCTTCCATTTTAATTACTTCTACCTCTGAAAAAATTTTTTTCTGTATATTTTTTAGAGGGGCCATTGGCAGTGTAAACTGCCTTTTAACCAACAAAGAAAACAAATAGTTGCTGGAATTCAGCAATAAAGGACCTATATACATGTAATTTGAACACATCTTTACAAACAATATGTAAAGTAGAAATAAAAAATTTATAGGATTTTCAGTGAAAAAAAAGTCATATTTTTACCTTACCCGTTCGGCTGTTTTCATACCATATTTACGACACTCTTTCTAAAAATCCTGTATCTGTAGTATCCCTATTGATACTCCAAGGTCAAGGTCACAGTTGATAGAAATAAATTAAAGTTTGAAGAAAAATTTTGGTTTCAAGATTATACTCCGAGCATCCTCCATCGGATCAAAAATGCTTTCTTATGATACAAGACAGACCCATATCGATTTTATGGTTGATAACCCTAAGATAAAGGTAGTAGTTACTAAAAGTAATCTTAAATTTCAAGGAAAGGTTGGTTTCTGGGTGATAACTTGAGTATCTTCAATTAGATAAAACCAAACTTAGTTACATGCTTACTTATCTCACAAATCAGAACCCTATTAATTTTAGAGGGGTTTCCCAAAGGTCAAGTTCACAATTTCAAGAAAAGTTTGGTTTCAGGATGATATTTTAAGCATTGGACCAAACCAAATGTAGTGACATTCTTACTACGCACACAAGCCGGAACCCTATCATTTTGGAGGAAGTTGAAGTATCGGTTGATAAATATCAACTTTCATATTCTGCATTGGATCAAAATCAAATAGATCAGAATAGTTTCTTATTGGAAACAGGAAGATATTGATTGTTTGGTTACCTCTCCCAAGGTGAAGGTATTTTCTTTAACTTTGAGGTCACTCTTAATTTCCGGCGATCTATATTGCCTTCTGGTAACTCTTGTTTTCTCAAAAAATATATGTTGCATCTTTTGATATTGTCTCCATGAAAAGATTCAGTTACCATTGTTTATTCCAGTGAGTCCTTGTGATAAAAAGCATTGTGAGAATGGAGGAACCTGTAGAGTGGAAAACAATAATGCTGTCTGTGATTGTTATGGAAACTGGACAGGATCAAATTGTACAGGTAAATTGTCATTATCCTAAAATCCTCAAATTTTTCTTTAACCTACAATAAGCATGCATTATGGTGGCTTTGGGTTGTTATTTCTCCCCTTCGGGTAGATGTCTGTTTGACACATTCCCCGTTTCCCTTTTTTCCTTTTGTCTTACCTTGCAATCCTATGTTGTCGTCTGTCTAATTATTAATTCACACCTCCTTCGAATCAGAGTCTGATTAAAACCAATGACATGCAGGATATGTTCAACGATGGAGTTTAGTACTTACCAGTTTAAGGATTTAGACCTAGGTTAAGGGACATAACTCTAAAAAAATCACATGTATGTTTGTTTAGATTGTTTTCATAAATCTATTCCAAGCTTCTAAGTAACATAGGCGATTTTTATTCTTTTTTATATAAATGCTTAAAAAGCATCGATGAAACGGACTGTGTCAAACGCCTTATTGATTTTAAAGAGTTATCTCCCTTAACCTAGGTCTACTACCTTAAATGTTGATTCCAAACACAGTTCTTACTTGACAGTTCAAACACCTATCTTGCTTGAATTGTTTTCATCGGTCCCTTGGGTGTTCAAGCCACTGAAGTTTGACTGTATGGTAAATTGGATTAATTGGTACTCATAGTTAAGAAGTAACCATTCTGCATGGATGCTTGCTGCTTGTACATATAAAATATCCAAAAGTACATTAAAAATCAAGACATCAGCATTTTAATTTCATTTCAAGACATCAGCATTTTGATTCATACCGTGACGTCTGCATTTCAATTTCTCTATGACAAAAAGCGGGAATTGTTGCGTCATATTGTCTAGATTGCAAAATAGTCCCCTTACGCAAAACATTTAGGTTAAGTTTGACACTAAAGGGGCAAAAATGTATTGTTGGAGTGTCTTAAAGAAGCCATAATTATTTTTTACTATGGTACCCTGGTGATGATATTACTTGTTATAATATTTATTTATTTTTACAGGATCCCCATGTGAGGGAATGAAATGCTATAATGATGGTACATGTTATGTAGACACTAATACAGGAACAGCCGTTTGTTGTTGTAAAGGAGAATTTACTGGTGATAATTGTCAAAGTAAGTACATGTAGTGTAGGTACTGTATGTTTAGTTTAGTGTATTAGAAATTATAACTCAGCCGCAGAGTACTGCGTAACAGGAGTACGCAGATAAAGATAAATATATATACAAACATATATAAATATATATTATTATAGTGATTTAGTCACTTTTTTACCTTTTGGGGGCCATTTAGGGCTTGCTATATGGTGTGAGGTTCCTCATTGTGTTGAAGACCGTACGGTGACCCCTAGATGCTTTGTTTTGGGTCGTTTTAACCTGGATATGGGATATTGTCTCCTTGACCTTAACCCCATTTCCTTTCTTTTTCATACATAATACTGATACAGGAACAGCCGTTTGTTGTTGTAAAGGAGACTTCACTGGTGATAATTGCAAAGTAAATACATGTAATGTAGACACTGATACAGGAATAGCCTCTGCTTGTAAGGGAGATTTCATTGGGTGATAATTGTCTAAGACAATGGTACAGGAACAAAACTGTATCTTACTATCCTTTGCGGAAAATCTAAGATTCTAATGCACTTATGTTTGTAACCCTAATTTTAAATGGATGTCTTCAAAATTTTCTGGGGGTAAAATCCACGATTTACCGTCTGAACCAATAGCAACGTAATTGCGCAGTCGCACACCAAACTTCTTGTAATTTTAAAATCGATTTAAAACTTTGCATTACAACAGAGACAACCAAACTGTATTTTAGGATCTTCAGGGGTTAACCTAAGATTTTACTGTCGCAAACGTCCGTTTTCCGGCTCCACTAATGCGTCGTCGGAAAACTGTTTGCAAAAGTTAAATCTACAATTTACCCCTCAGATCCTAAAATACAGTATGGTTATCTCTTATAGTTTTATAATCGCAAGCATACGTTTTCCATCCGGATGAAAACTGTATTTGAGACAGTAAAATCTACAATTTACCACCTGTGATCCTGAAATATAGTATGTTTATCTCCCAAATCTATTTCACTCGTCATTTTGTCAATTCCATTGAGAATGAGCTTGTCAATGGGACTGTTTCATAATGCACAGTTAACTCCCCTTATCACTTACTGGTGAGTTCCAGTGGATAATACTGGTGCAATTGTATGTAAAAATGGTCATTTTGTCAATTTCATTGAGAATGGGCTTGTCAATTCTTACTGTAAAAGGGGATATTTTCGCGTGGTTTAAATTTCGCGATTTTGATTCCTTAACCTATTCGCGAGGTTTTATTTTCGAGATTCTAACTTACCTTTTGATACTTTTGTAATAAAGACAAATTTACGCGAGGGGAAATTTTCGCGAATATGTGTCGCGAAATTAGCGAAAATAAACTCCTCGCGAAAATTTTCCCTTTCACAGAATTAACTAATTCACTTTAGTAAAATAACTGTACTGATACTTTGGTCACAAACGGAAGTGGAAATTCCAATGAATATATAAATAATATTATTCTAACAACTATGTGGATAGAACACGAACTCTTTAACAATATCATAGCATTAACTTCTATTATGCCCATTTGTGTTAAGGTTTTCGTAAATCTCCTAAAGAGTATGTGAACATTTTTACATATTTTCATTCTTTATCTCTAATTATTTTGAATTATTTTGGAACAATCCATTTTTTGTGAATATGAATTGAATTCAAGGAAAATAATACAAACAAATTGAATATACAGGTATAATAGTGTTATAGCAACCTCTCATGGTTTATTTTCTTTGTATTATCATCAATAGGGGACATACAGAATTAATTTAAATATAATATAATGCATGGTAATCAAAATTACTAAATTTAAATATTTTTTTAGTAATTAAAATAAATAATAGTTTTTGGAGTAGATTTCTGGTTATGTGCAATTCTTAATTGTTTTCAAACATATTAGTATCAAACAATATCATAATTACAGTCCATCCATGTGCCAGTAATCCTTGTCAAAATGGTGGAACCTGTGGTGTATTTGTAAATGGAAAGGCTGCATGTAAATGTGACACTGACTATTATGGATATTACTGCGCAGGTATTGTTATTGATTAAATCATATGTTAACATGGGGTAGACTCTTTCAGATAGTAGTCTGTTTACAACAAAAACAAATTGTCTCCGTCAAATGTTTATAGCAGGTCATTCAAGAATACAGCCAGTGGGGTACATAGTTTAACATTAGACCCTATGCAAACACGTTCAAAGATTTTCTCCTTGAATAACTGAAATAATTAAAACTACTTGTCTGATTGGAAACAAACTTGATAGCAGTAGAATTCGGATGGTCCCTTTCTAATTTAAGTCCAGCTGGTCTCTTGCAAAAATGGCTACCAGCAGTAGACATAATTTGATATTGGATCTTATTCGAAAAAAAAACACTTTCTCTCTGACACAACTGTTTGTATCACCAATGGTCGAGTTGGATTTTGAATTGTTTATATAGATGAATCAAGCCTGCTTATTTGTTTTTTTTCTTCTCATTTTAAGGGAAATACATGAAATTTTTTCATAAAGAGCATTAATATTGTCGGTATATTACATCCAAAAGTGTCCCATAAAAGTCACTCAAATAAAAACATCGGCAGTAGAATACCGAAGGAACAAGGGGAGCAATGACCACAAAAATCGAAGTCTAAAGACATGGTAAAACGGCAACAGAGAAAAACAAAGATAAAACAAAGACTTGCGAGACAGCTACAATGCACGGAAACATTAATATAACATTGAGAAGTAAGGCACTCATAGTGTGAACTCCCATGAAAACCGGGAGTGACATCAGGTGCTCCGGCAGTTTAAGCATGTCCTGCTTCGCTAGCGGCACCCGTCACACTATCAGTAAGTCAATCCAGGGCAAAGTCAAATCCGGTTATGTCAAATCCGTGAAGAAATCTAGCTGAAAATGTCCGTTTTTTTGGGACACAGCCATGTCATATCTGTCAATGATGTCATGGTGACGGCCATAGAATTTCTGAAGGGATGAAATTAACAAAGACTGAACAAATCCCCGACTTTTGTGATAGTGTTTTCCTCTATTAAAAAAATCACTGTATAAACTACATGCTTGACAGTAACGAATCAACTGTGAAATGTTCACTCCATAGGCTGGAGCGGTAGGTATATTGCTGCTCAGAAAGGGAAAGTTCACAATTGGGAAGTAAAAATCATCACGTTTGTCATATAGCTTAGATTTCAAACATCCATTTCTGTCAATGTATATTAAAAGATCTAAGTACGAAGCTGAAGAAGATGTATCAGTAGTCTCTTTAATTTCAAGCTCCTCGGGATAGATCTGGTGTAAATATTCCTTGAATTTTGGATTATAAGAGAAAGTAAATTGTCTATGTAGCGGAAGCTGAAATTAAAGGACTGGGCTAAATGTTTTTGTTTTTTCTGTGTTAGCCCTTGTACAAACTTTGCCTCATACGAGTAGGAAAGAGATCAGCTAAAAGTTGCGAGCAGCTAGTTCCCATGGGAAAAAAAAGATGAAACAGCTTTGATTCCTAATTCAAAATTTTTAACTATAAGGGTTAAAAGATGGGTAATGTATACTGTCTATACCACAGAAACCAAATTTAATGTAATTTTGAAAGCTATCTTGTTGAAATTTTTAATTGTGAATGTAAAAATTTTCATAGCTATGTCCATATAACACGTGACACACATCAGCTAATCATTTTCACAACTGATATTATCCTATACCACCATTAACATTACAGCCAGTGGCTTGCATTGTGAAAATGGAGGAACTGTGAAACTCGGTAGTAATGGGAAGCCATATTGTGACTGCAAAGGTGAATGGAAAGGACATAATTGTACAGGTAAGAAAATATATATCAACTTATGACCAATACTACTCATTTTTCACGAATCATTATCCTCTTATTTTCTGGCAATTTATTTTCACATTTGTTTATTCTCAAAGTTTTTTTTTATTTTGAAAAAAAAAACAAAAACAAATGTAATGTTGTATACACGTATGTATTTTGGTACAAGTAGTTTGTCTATCAGGGTGCATTTGTTTATCATTACATCAAAGCTAATCACTGCATAACTCATAGTAAAAAAACTTCCTAGAAGTAAATTTTGTATACAATGTATATTTATTTTTTGCATATAATAGACACATGTGATACACATTCATGTGATTATGAAGGAACCTGTATGGTAGATGTTGATAAGGAAATTCTCAATGTTTCTGTAAAGGAGATAACTATGGAGATATGTATTTAATTTCTAATATAATTTTGTAGTAAACCCATGTGATAATCTTCCATGTGATAATAACGGTACCTGTGTGGTAGATGTTGATACAGGAAATGCTCAATGTTTCTGTGAAGGAGATTACTCAGGCAGAAATTGTCGAGGTGAGTTTTTCGGTATTTTGTTATTTATTACCACTGGGTCGATGCCACTGCTGGTGGACGGTTAGTCCCCGAGGATATTCACCAAGTCAGTACTTCTGTGCTTGCCCGAAAACCGATTGTACCTTTAAACTTGCAATATCTAAATTTGACAAAAAAAATGTTCAAAACTAAATCTTGCATAGCTCTGTCCCTAGATGATTTTGGCTTTTCTATTTAGATCTTATTGGTAATTTGTTCTCTATCAGCCTTCACAAGTATTGGGTTTATGGATTTCCAAAAAATTTTGATTTAATTCGCACTAAAGTGACGTAAATAGTCGAAATGCGCATATGCAGAAATTAAATGCACAGTATCTTCGGTATTTTGTTATTTAAGTCTGGTTATTGATATACATAAAAAGGCACGTGAGCGGATGGCTGTTTAAAGATACATGATTTGTCCAGAGAAAATCTCTTTCAAAATAAAAAATGTTCATTCTGGAGGTAAATTGTACATATATCAGAGATGTACATGGTACTTTGATTGTAATTTTTTATCATTAATGCCACCGCACCCCTCGTCACAATTTGGGAGACGGAAGTGTTTAGCACGGGGATACGGAATCAAAGCAGCAGATACCAGGTAAGTCAGAGAAAATGTTTTGATACAATTGTACGGGTTGTAGCTGTTACATTCTATATATTACACGGAACAAAGTGATCATTTTTAAGTGTCTTGAGACCAATTTATCGGTATTAATCGGCAAAGAAATTAGTGAGCACTGATTTCAGAAACGAAAGTCGCACCCCTATCTCAGCCGATTTTGCAAAATAAGAAGATAAATTAAGATGTTTATGTGCAACCATGTCTTCCTACTGTTATTTCCTAGAAGCAAAGCAGAACATTTCATACATCACATCCGTTGCAACAGCATACGATCCATGATTCTTCAAAGACGAAATGTGGTGAAAGAGGTGACAAACCACGGTGCAACTAGGGGACAATGAGCAAATACAAAAACATGTTATTGAAACGTTAAATTGACAATAATGCCTAGATATAACGGTACTTTCATACATTCATGATAAATTTGACATGAATAATTTAAATTGTTAAAGGACGAAGTTGAAATTTAGCCCAATAGGCCAGCACATCCCTGTTGGCCCGAAACCCGATTTGCAACATTTTACAATGTCAAAATTCTTAAAAAATTTAAATCTAAGCAGTATTTGTTTTCGTCTAAAGCTTAACCTTATGTAATTTGATTTTGTTCGTTCATAGAAATGATAACGTAACCCTCACTCCACTACGTTCTCGTGGCCCTCATAGATACATTCCTGTGGCCCTCAGTCCGCTACGTTCCTGTGAGGGAATGTAGTTGACTGACGGTTACGTTATCGTATCAAGTTCCTTCCCTGTCAACCCATTTAAATCCTTTGGTTTTGGATCTCCCAACTTTGTTGACTTGCTCTGATGAGACATAAAATGTCGAAATGGCCAAATGCAGATAATAAATTACGGTTATCCTCACATGTGGTTGTTTCAGTTGTCTTTTTCTGTACCAAGTATACTAGCATGGTACTACATTTCTTTAGCATGTTATTCTAATAAATCCTGTAAATCTGACAAATATTTTGTAGCAGTTTAGGATTAACTAATAACAAATAACAAAATACCGAAGTTACTGTCAATTTATTTTCTGCATATGCGCATTTCGACAACTTTTTTTTCATCAGTGCAGATAAAATCAAAACATTTGGAAAAATTGACAGAAAAAGAGCTGCTTTGGTTCAATGAGTCCCTTTAATTAAAAAAATATCAAAATTTCAAGTGTAGGGTGCAAAACGAGACCACATGATAATGAATATCTTGAAAGTTTGGTTAAAAAAACCTTGCGATTGTATTAAAAACATTAACGAAAACGACAGACAAAGACGTATAACACGATAATGACACAGTACGACGGATAGTGATCCTTTCATGTCGACTCTGTTAACACCGGCGATACAAAAATAATTTCAGCAACAACCATGGATAGCAGATATTGTTTTGGAATGTGGATTATTTGTTCAACTGAAGATTGTACGAAGAATAATCTAAAAAATACATATACAATTATTCGAATTATCTATGATCCTATGGATTCATCTTTATATAGTGAGTTCCATATTCGTACAATGCAACATAATCTCAATATTTCAAGCAACATCATCAGTATACAGATGAACCATATTTATATAATTCAGTTTTGGATGCAAGTTATTTTGATTATGCAGGATTTCATCATTTTCTTCAAAATTATAGTGACACCAGGGAAAATGCATAAACGCCTCACCTTTGAAACTACAGATCCAAATGGAATCCCGCTTGGCCACATGTCTTTGGTTGGTCTCTTACAGAATGCTTTTTTTAGCTTCGCCACTTATCTAAGAAGGTCGCAAGAGCGGGAAATAGCTGAACTTTTGAGCCAATGTGAGAACATGTTAAGAGATCTTGTCTATGAAACTACTTAGCCAATTGCAACCAAACTTGAAGACCCTCAGGCGACATCAAGATGTAGACAGGAATAAAAGCCCTGTCCTTGATAAACTGGAGTTCTCTGTGTATCGTGTGCGTTTTTGTCACATGTACATTCACTCCATATACTTTCATTTTTCCTATTGGCCACGATAGCCCTTCAGTGAACCCCTCCGAAAAGATGTTTTTCAGGTTACCATCTTATCTTAGATGACCAATAGCCGAAAGCATACTGTAAACTGGGAAATTTTTTGCGGTAGTTTTATTTTCGCGATTTTCGCGTTTGGAATGGAAACGCGAAAATAAAACGGCGCGAATATACCTGTCTATTATTAAAGTCAATGGTCAACAATTTGGCAGCGCGAATTAAGAACTGCGCGAACTAAAATCCTGTCAATTTACCGCGAAATAAAGACGGCGCGAAAATTTCCAGGTTTACAGTATTTTCAAATTGGACCTGATGGGAAAACACATTTTTAGATCTTCTCTTGTGAAACTACTGAGCTAACGGGAACCAACTATGGTCATAATAGTCCTTCGGTGATTCCCAGCAAAAAGTTATTTTTTTAGATTTGTACTTATCCGGGATGGCAAACAGTGAGGAACATTGATTAATATTGAACACTTTGGAAAACACATTTAGGGGTATTTTCCGTTGAAATTCTTGAGCCATTTAGATTTCAACCTGGCAAAAATTGTCCTTGGGAAGTGACCTACCAAAAAGTTCTGTAAAGCTCGCATTTTTAGCTCATCTGGCTATGCCAGGGTGAGCTTTTGCAATCATTTGCGTCCGTCGTCCATCGTCCGTCCGTCCGTAAACTTTTCATTCAAAGATCTTCTCCTCTGAAACCACTGGGCCAATTGAAACCAAACTTAAAAAATAGTTTTTGGGTGGTCCCTTACAAAAAAGTTTTTTTTCAGGATTGCACTACATTCAACATGGCCGCCAGCGGGGGACATAGTTTTAACATTGGTCCCTATGTGAAAACACATTCAAAGATCTTCTCCTCTGTAACTACTGGGCCACAATAGTCTTTGGGTGATCCCTTACAAAAAAAGTGTTTTTAAGGTCAGCGCGAATTCCAAGATGGCGTTTAACATTGGAGCCATATGGGAATCTTCTTCTCTGAAGCTACTGAGCCAATTGGAACCAAACTTTGTCACAATAGTCCTTGGGTGGTTCCTTACCAAAGGGTGTTTTTTAGGTCCGCGCAATTTCCAAGATGGCTGCCAGCGGGGAACATAGTTTTAACATTGGACCATATGGGAAAACATTTTCAAAGATCTTCTTCTCTGAATGTACTGAGCCAATTGGAACAAAACTTGGCCACAATAGTGATTGAGTGGTCCCTTGCAAAAAGGTGTTTTAGGTCAGCGCGATATCCAACATGGCAGCCAATCGGAACAAAACTTGGCCGCAATAGTCATTGAGTGGTACCTTGCAAAAAGGTGTTTTTCAGGTCAGCGCGATATCCAACATGGCAGCCAGCGGGGAACTTAGTGTTTCCCATGGGGTCCAATGTTAAACTAACAGAGGTCTTCTCCCCTTTAACTAATTAGGGATATTGGATTTAGTTTAATTATATATAAGGGCTCTTTAACATAAAATGTCTATGTTAATCAAGGGCCAGGTGAGCGATACAGGCTCTTGAGAGCCTCTTGTTTTTTTAGTGATTGTACCCTAGCCGCACCATATTTTGTTGCCCCGTATGCCACATTTCATCTGTGGAGAATTCTTGATTGTATACTTTTTTCGGGGGTTTGATATATGAAATGCTGTGCTTTTAGTAAATAGCAGAGGGAATGACATAAACAGCTTTATTTATCTTCTTCTTTTGCAAAATCGGCTAAGAAATGGGTGCTACTTTCGTTTCTAACAACAGGCGTCATATATCGGAGAAGTGTTCACCAATTTCTTTGTCGATTAATGCCGGTAAATTAGTCTCAAAATATTCCTAAATGATCACTTTGTTCCGTGTAATATATAGAACATAACACCTTAAACGTGTACAATTGTATCAAGATATTTTCTCCGAATGACCTGGTATCTGCCGCTTTGATTCTGTATCTCCGTGCTAAACACTTCCGTCTACCAAATTGTGACGAAGGATGCGGTGTAATACCAAAAATACCAGTGGCTGAACGTATTGATTTCTATGTCCAATACTTGCTAACCATGTATTCTGTTTTTTATACAACAAATCTTCTTCAGCTTCTAAGACAGTTCTGGTGTTCTCATATCAACTGTACATATATCATGGTTGTACAGGCTATTGTGATGTTGACTTTTTGACCCTTTATTTTGAAAATCAATTGTCTTTTTTCTGTCAGATATTTATTATCTGGGTCAATATCTCCTACAAGGGTACATTATTTGTCAGGAGCATATTTCCTACAGTTTTCAAAGCAAAATAGTTACACATATAAGAGGTGTGCATAGTGCTTCTAAATTTTGACATTTCATGCCAAAATACCAGTTTGAAAACATGGTCACTTTTACATCAATCTTCTAACAGGGTATGCCAATTGTTTCGAGACAATTTCCTACAGTGTGCGAGATAAGATTTTCATACCCTGCGACGAAAAGTCAGAGGACATATTGTTTTACTATCGTCTTTCTGTTCGTTCGTCCGTTCCTCCGTTCATCCATTCGTTTGTCCGTCTGTACAAATAAAAACACAGTTCTTGATGTTCTTCAGAAACTCTGCGAGTAAATTTCAACAATTTCAATGGAATCTAACTTACAATGAGTAGATGTGCCTACATTCACCTTTTGGAATTTTCAAAATGGCCACTGTTACCATGGAAACGAAAAAAGGTAGAAGTTTTGTACCATTGCACCTAGGATTATCAGACTTGGTGTGTAGGTGCATCATTGGAAAGCATGTGACGAGTGCCAAATGTAGGTCACTTTGACCTTGACTTTGACCTTTGACAATTATGATATTAAAACCATTTAGTGTACTCGTACTGTAGCACCTAGGTTATCAAACTTGGTGTAAAGATGCATCATGGGAATGCAATGTGTTGCATACCAAATTGAGGTCATTGTGACCTTGACTTTTACATTTGATGTTAATAGAAGTAAAACATTGCATTTCCTGTCCAAAGCGGAACTTTTGTACCGTAGCACCTAGGATTATCACATTTTGTGCATAATTGAAAGGCGATGGGTCGCATACCAAATTTAGGTCATTGTTACCTAGACCTAGTAAAACCATGTGCATGTCGTGTCAGGAGTAGAAATTTTTTACAGAGAACCTAAGATTATCAAACTCTATGTGCAGATGCACCATGGGAAGTCGATGTGTCACGTACCAACTATAGGTCACTGTTACCTTGACTTTGACCTTTATGATAGTAATATTTTAAAACCTTGAGCATATCTTGTCCGGAGCAGGACTTTTACACCGTAGCACCTAGGATTATCAAACTTGGTGTGTAGATGCATCATTGGAAGGCGATGTGTCGCATACATAATTTTGGTCCATGTGACCTAGACTTTGAAGTTTGATCTTTATGATAGTAAAACCATAATTATTTTTTGTCTGTAGGAGAACTTTTGTACCGTAGCAGCTAGGGTAATAAATATTGATATATAGATGCATCATGGGAAAACGATGTGTTGGATTCCTTATTTTCGTAATTGTGACTTTGAGTTTGATCTTTTATCTTTACTTACTTACTTACTTATCCCTTCGTCCCTGATGGGACATAAGGCTTCAGAATTAACATTTGTTGAAGTTTCTGTAACTAGAGTTGTTTTTACTGGGTAGGGTAGTTAGCCCTACGCCAAACCTCCACTTCGTTGGATCGGGTTTATTCTCTGGGTTGTCCTTCCCATAGATGATTGCAAACCAATGCTAACGAGCTCCTTCTGTCCGGATTTCTTTTCTGGGTTTACCCCCATAGCCTTTGACTTTCCCAAGTCATCTACAAGGCAGTAGAGCTATTTCACCATAGCTGGGTCAAGGTTAATGAGTGCTAGGGCATGTCCATACGCCGATGGGCCTACACACTGTATTACTAGGGTCCCTGATACTCCGAGATCTCCAGCAGATCAGCCTGAGATTGTTATACCTCAGTATCCGTGTATCACCACGAGGAGGCCCTGCAAGAGTCTTGGTAGTGTATAGGCTATGTACTGGCAAGGAAAGATTTACGCACTCGACTTTCCCTTTCACCTACAAGTAGACTAGCCAGCGGCAGAGGAGTTCTAGAGACGTTCGAACTCTACTGCACTAGACGCATATCACTACCCTGTGGGTTTCAGCCACCGATGCACTCTTTTATCTTTATGATAGTAAAACCATGTACATTTCATGTCCGGAGCAGAACTCTTTTACTGTAACACCTTAGATTATTAAACTTGGTTTGTAGATGCATCATTGGAAGGCCATGTGTCGCATACTAAATTTAGGTCACTGTTACCTTGATTTTAATATAGAAAAAACATGTGTACATCGTGTTTGCAGGAGAATTTATGTAGCATTGCACTTATGATTATCAGTTTGGTTTGTCGATGCATTATGGGAAGGTGATGTGTGGTGTAGTAAATATAGGTCACTGTGACCTTGACTTTGAACTTTGATATTTATGATAGTAAACCACTTGTTTGCTTTATGTCCAGAACTGGGTAAAATCGTCCTTGTATCCCCTTCTTATATATTATTGGACTTTTTTTCTAATTTTATTTTTACAGTTAGTCTTTTTGTGTATTTATTTTTTAGTCATTCATCATAGGGGAGGGTTTGGATCCAAGAAAACAAGTTTAACACAAGCGCAATTTTTGCGCCTGTCCCAAGTCAGAATATGTTGGTCATTGGCTTGTCTTTGTCTTCTTATAACATTTAGTTTCTTGATATTCAGCCTATTGGATGTGGTTTGTTTCCATTGATTTATTTACTTTTTTACTTTTTGGGGGCCATTTAGGGCTTGCTATATGATGTGAGGTTCCTCACTGTGTTGAAGACCGTTCGGTTACCCCTAGATGCTTTGTTTTGGGTATTTTTAACGTGGAGATTGGATGTTGTCTCATTGACATTTACCCGATTTCCTTTCTTTTGCATATTAATGTAATACTATTTATATGAAGTAGTAGATATTACCTGCTGGGAATAAAACATGCAACTTTATTCCTGACAAGATTTATTTCTGTTAGATATACTTACTAATAACCTTTTGCTGGAAGGTCACAATTTCAAAATTACAAGCCTTGGTACTCAAATGCAGATTCAGGAGATATTAGTCTGGGTTTGCCGACTTCTCTAGTTATTGTGTCCTCTGCATATGAAGTGTGGGGCGACATAAAGGGATCACTTTAGTCGTTTTGTGTTGTCGCTGTTGTTCGCATTGTCCATACCGCTTTTTCGTAACACTTTTCAATTCATTTTTAAGCTGAAACTAATGATTTCGAAATTAAAGCTCTATATTGAACTTTAGAGATAGCAGCTTTTTCACGTTTGTTAACGAAAACTAAGCGGAAAAATGGAGAAAAAAACTGGTACCAGCCGGCATTTCTGTCAGGTTCATGCATTTGCTTAGTATTTGGTTTCCCTCTATTCAGGCCCTTTGAATAAGAATAAGAATCATATCTAGAAACTACAAAGATTTGTATTTTTGAATACCATAAACATGCGTTGGCAAATTAAAATTACTGGTTTTTATAATTGTTATTCATTTATTTAAATTTTTGTTGTATAAAAACATTCACGGAGTGTTTAAGTAATTTACAATTCTTAACAAAACTTATAAGTATAAAAAAAAATATTATGATTACAGTTAGTCCATGTGCCAGCAATCCCTGTAAAAATGGTGGATCTTGTAGTGTTTCAGATGGAAAGGCCATGTGTCAATGTGCCATTGGCTATTCTGGATATTACTGCTCAGGTATTGTAATGGATAAGAATTATATGTTAATGTGGTGTCACTTGTTAAGGATACTAGAACAAAACTAGCGTAATATTCCTTAGATGGTCCTCATCAAGACGTTGTCTAGCAGGTCATCACTTCATCCAAGATGGCTTCGAGTTGGGAACATTGCTTGACATTTAACCTTATGGTAACATACACTAAGGCCATACAAAGTTAATTAATTGGTTCTAAGGTTAGTTTTCATTGAAGCTGAGAAAGGAGGGAGGTGGTTTTTATTAGCCAAAAAATAGATGAGGTAGCTCTTTACATTAATAAATATCAATAAATAGGGTCAATGAGGGACTTTTATAAGCCCCCAAATAGATGAAGGAGGGTTTAAAAACGAATAAATTAATTTTTCATGATTTAAGGTTTTCCTCTCTGAAATAACTGGACCAATTGAAATTAAACTTGGTCACCATAATTCATTGGTGGTCTTTCTTTGAAGATTGTGTCTGGCAGATTAGCACCCATTCAGGATGGCTGCAAGTGGGGAATATAATAATTAAAATTGGACTATATAAGAAAAAAACAGAAAAAATTGTCTTACTACTTGAAAGTTGAACACAAACTTAACCGCCATGTTCTTTACATGAGCCTTCAGAAAGTGTCCGGCAGGTCCGTACCTCAACCAAGATAACCGCAAACATGGAACTTACATATATCTTCCTTGAAAATTATTGTCTCTTACAACATGGCCGGATAAGTTACAATACTAGCGAAGTGTGAGAGGAACAATTTTTAAGGGTGTACGAGTGTCAGAATTTTTGTAATTAGAATTAAAATGTTGACCTTTTGTTTTGAAGAGCACTCCTAATGGAACAACATGAGCAAAAAATTTTGAAAATACATATAGCAATTTTTGAGATATGAAATGTCAAAATTTTGGCGGGAAACAGTTCTCTTTAGAGTTTTCCTTCAATTTGCATTGGCTGTTCATATAAATAAAGAAATATGAAAACATAATTGGAAATAAATAAAATTTTATACACTATCTATCGTATGCATTTTTAAGTGACCTATGACCAAGAAAACATGATTCATGTGCCAAAAGTTTAACCCTGTTTAAATAGATAAAAAGCCGAGAATATCGAATGCTTCTGAAATCCGATGCTCATAATCCCTTAATCACATCAATTTTATTTCTGAACTTATACTTTTTTGTTAAAGTTTCAGTATCCGGTTTGAAGTCTCGTTCCAATATCGTAGATGCTTACGAAAGATTGCCATGGGGTATAGAACGTGCCGTATATAATGAACGGACACCTGCTGAATCGTACAGAAGAGGATCAAGAGGGGACAACAGACGAATAGATCTGGGTAGAAGCAATTCTAGAAGACCACTGCTGAAGAAACAGTTCGACTATAAGCAACTTCAGTCAACTGTTCGAGAGAAAGAGAATTTGTCATCAAGAAAAATGTCTGATCAGTCTAGGCTTTCAGAGGCATTGAAAACTTTGGAACGGGAATTTATGGAAAACTATGGACACAAAAACTGATTGCTAAGAGACAAAATATAATACTAATGTTGTACTAAAAATATTTATCGTGTATTTCTTCCTTAGCAAGCTTAAGCTCAAATTTGAACCTGCGATGTACAGTAATCTTTTTCTTTCAAGTACAATACATTATTAAATTACATGCAATTGTTAAATTTTACAAATGTAATTAGAAACCTCGGTTGGGTATCTCTCTTTACCAAGTTAGTTTTGTATGGTTCAAAGTGGAAATAATTTCAGTTAGCATATCAAAAGCCTTTTTTAATATTTTAGTTAAAATTATCTCCACTTTAACCATATAAATATCTAACTTGGTACAGGGAGATAACCGAACGATATTTCTTATTTATATCGACAACAACTCTTTAGTGAAAAGGCAGATAACATACAAGTTTCCTTTCACCCTTTCTCTATATATTCAACTTTTTTAATGGCATAATGAAATATTGCAATTTTATTTAAAAAAACATATACCTATTTTTCACAGACTACTAATAAATTTATCAGATATATTTTAAATCAACTCAACGAGCACTTTTATTGCTACCCAGTCATCTGATAATGTAAGAATTGTACATCTGATTACCAAACGATTAATATTGGACATTTTAATTCAAGAAGATATATAAAATGTAATGGCATGCATTCCGTATCTTGATCTCTTTTGTGTACCCATCTTGAGAGTATATTTCACTTTTCCCTTCGGATTGTTTCTTCAATTTTCTTTGCGTTTATGTTGGATGGCATGTGACACCAACAGTATTTGTAAATATTGAAAAAAAGCTTTACCATGCAGAAACTTGGATTTGTTGGTTTTGATACCTACTTGATTAATGTTTTAGAGTTTCTGGATGTGGTATATTTTTGTTTTCGGATTTCATGTTATTTAGTTCTGGTTGGATGCATTGTTGTGCAGGTTGTTTCAAATGAGTTACTATTTCGATAAATTGAGCGTTGTAGTATCAGGAACAATTAGATCTTTAGTACAGGACAGACTAATGGAAGGATACGTACCTTCATATAGTGTTCAATTGACATATGCAAAATAAAATTAAAGAATACACCACAACATGATTATAGATTACAAAACTATACACGACCCCTGAAGATAAAATCTTGTTTCAAATATAATATATAAAGCAATGGTACCATTATACCCCAGCAAAGCTTTTGCCATCCAAGGAGCTACAAAGTTAGGTACTTGCCACTTTTTTGCACGAGTTCACACTTTTTTATGAAACCCATAACGGTAATTGCAAAAAAGCTCCTACATTGCTTGTTTGAACACTACAGGAACGCTTACCCTTCCACTGAAATATTTTATTCATAGATGTTGTTCCCGTAAGTACGGTGAACGAAGATATAGGTACATCGTTATAGGTAGAGAATGAGATTACTTTACGAAAAATGACTCCAAATCGGAGAAAACAATTTACAGAAGATCTGATTAAAATGCTAGAGCCTATCATCGACAATATATTTTATCCTGTTTGAAGGACGTGTTTGTCAACATACTGTCGGAATTCTAATAGCACAAACTGTGCACCTCTTCTAATCAATCCGTTTCTCGACTCTTATGAGGCTGAATTCATCATGTGGATTCTTCAAAATAAAGATAAAAAATTGCCAAATACTTTTATTTTAGTTTCCGTTGTACAGATGTTATTTTGTCACTTTGGTGATTTTCATTATCTTGTTTTTCAAAAAAAGCTAAATATAAAGGATACTACAGCCACTTCCATATCGGCCTCACACCTATAACTTCATCTTAAAATTGACAACAGAGGTATATTTCAAACTGAGCAAACTTTACTTTTCCAATAGTCAATGTCCCTTTTCTTTGTAGCAACATTCCAACAGCGCCGATATATGGAGTTTACATCTATCAACTATTTCGCTCCTCAAGGGCCAGTGGTCGATAGAGTGACTTCCTTATTAGAGCATGGTTACTCACAAATAAGGTATGTAAACCATAATTTGAGGTCATCACTCCAGAAATTTTGTGATCGATAAGAACCGCTTTTGAATCTGTTTTAAAAATGAGAACAAATTGTTGTTTCCTCTACCGGATTTGCCATGTGCAACACGGCGGGTGTCTTATAAGAAGCAGGAGATGCTTACTCTATCGGTGCACTGATTTCACCCTTGGTTTTTTATTTGGTCCGTGTTGTTCATATGTGTATGTGTGTGTGTCTTCATTTTTCTTTCTGTGCCGCACTCATGTCATTTCCGATGTTGCCATTGTTGTTAGATTATTCGATTTTTAACTCACAGTTCAGTTCTCCCTTACTTTTATTTCTCCGGTATTATTTACCAAGATCGTACGGAAGAGAATGATCCTATGTTAAATTTACTATATTTGTTTCAATAAATTTGTGTGAAAAAAAAAATTCTATTTCACTCGAATATCCATACAGATATCAATACAGTTACAGTGCTTATTTTCAGCATTTTGACTGACGTTCTTGTGTATTACGCTACAAAGACCGTACAAAGAGACTTTCAATTAATTAAATATATGTTTGCACAACTTGAATAGAATTTTGCAGGTAAAAGATATGGGTCAATAACAAAATAACGAACGGAATTGTCAGGAGCCAATTTTCATAGACAAAAGGCAAAGTAGGTTGGAAACACCTTTTTCATTTTGAACTACATTTGAACTCTTTCGTTTCGTAACATGAATTCACGACAACCAGACTACAGCATTACGCCAAAGACACCCAAACTTCGAAATTGTAATTTTATCTTATAATTAAGAATGACAATTAAGAATGTAAACAGTATCTTAGAATGAAAAAGTTCATTTCTGTTGTACTAGTTAGGTAGTGTTATATTTTAACAAAGTAAGTGGGAGTCTTCTTTTTCTGCAAGAGAATATAGGTGAAGGTTTGGTGTCTTTGTGCAAAAACGAAGTTCTTCAGATTTAACAGAGGCCACTTTTTTAGTTTAAAATTTCCGATATCTGAAACTTCCCTTTCCTTAAGCTCTAATGATCCTACAGCCTCTTAACATCTTTATAATAGAATCCCGTTTTCTCACTTGGTCCTCGCACTACTGCTTATATTTTGCAAAAATTGACAAATTGCGCTACCAAGCCAGGTTTACTGGGAGCTTTACAGCATGTAATGTAGTTTTGTAAACATTTAACCATACATTAAAATAAAGCAAATAAATTTCCCTAATTTCCGTCATCTTTCAAGTTTCCTGAATGAGGTAAGAAATGCGTTTCTCGCCTATGGGATAGAGAAATCTCATAATTTGGGGTGGGTGAGATCAGCTTTTCTCACCCTACCTGTAGTGCTTTCTATGTATCCAATGCCTGGGTGAGATTTTTCCGTCTCACCCACCCATTTTCCGTCTCACCCAACCGCCTGGGTGAGAACACTTACACGATCTTTTTNGTCAACTGGTCCCTCAGTCATAAAGTTCCTAAAAATCTAAAATTTGAAAAGAGGATGTTTGAAGTGCTAAAATGTTTATCCTTTCAATAAGAATATCATGAGAATACTTTTTTGAAAGCTGATTATGTATATTTATTGAGACAACTGCCATATTTCAAGCTGGTGTATGAATATTGTTTTGCTGGGTGCCTGACAAGGACTGGGAAGCACGTGTTTTTTCAAATGTAAATATTATTGTTTATTTTATATTTTTATTCGGTGCCATTTTGCGAAAAATCTAAACGGTTCACCCCATATTTTTATGGCAGATTTGGATTCCTTAGTTAAAATGCTTCGAAATGATATACAACTCAAAGGTCAAGCTAAACCTATATGTTTAGGGCAAACAGTGGAAAATGGCTAATTTAGCCTTGAAGTAAATGGCAACGTCGTAACTGGTATATGAGACCNTACAACCAGACTAGACCATAACGCCAAAGACACCCAAACTTTGAAATTGTAATTTTATCTTATAATTTAGAATGACAATTAAGAATGTAAACAGTATCTTAGAATGAAAAACTTCATTTCTGTTGTACTAGTTAGGTAGTGTTATATTTTAACAAAGTAAGTGGGAGTCTTCTTTTTCTGCAAGAGAATATAGGTGAAGGTTTGGTGTCTTTGTGCAAAAACGAAGTTCTTCAGATTTAACAGAGGCCACTTTTTTAGTTTAAAATTTCCGATATCTGAAACTTCCCTTTCCTTAAGCTCTAACGATCCTACAGCCTCTTAACATCTTTATAATAGAACCCCGTTTTCTCACTTGGTCCTCGCACTACTGCTTATATTTTGCAAAAATTGACAAATTGCGCTACCAAGCTAGGTTTACTGGGAGCTTTACAGCATGTAATGTAGTTTTGTAAACATTTAACCATACATTAAAATAAAACAAATAAATTTTCCTAATTTCTGTCATCTTTCAAGTTTCCTGAATGAGGTAGGAAATACGTTTCTCCTCTCTAGTTAAAGAGATGTTCAAGGCCACTTATCGGTTGAACTTTTACTATGACGTCAAATATGTTAGCCATTTTCATATTTTACTATTGTGAAGCTATAGGTCTCAATAACCAGTTCCGGGTCAACTGGTCCCTCAGTCATAAAGTTCCTAAAAATCTAAAATTTGAAAAGAGGATGTTTGAAGTGCTAAAATGTTTATCCTTTCAATAAGATTATCATGAGAATACTTTTTTGAAAGCTGATTATGTATATTTATTGAGACAACTGTCATATTTCAAGCTGGTATATGAATATTGTTTTGCTGGGTGCCTGACAAGGACTGGGAAGCACGTGTTTTTTCAAATGTAAATATTATTGTTTATTTTAGATTTTTATTCGGTGCCATTTTGCGAAAAATCTAAACGGTTCACCCCATATTTTTATGGCAGATTTGGA
>MJUU01050788.1:0-39373 GCA_002080025.1 Modiolus philippinarum | reverse complement strand
GTCAAAATGAGCAACTGCCCGTTCGTGTTGGCAGGGTGAGAAAACAAATCAAACACGGGTATGTGTGCGAGACAAGGTAAATCTCACACACCCTCGGGCAAGATTAGGTAGTCTCTGACTCGGCAAAGCCTCGTCAGAGACAACCTTAATCTTGCCCTTGGGTGTGTGAGATTTCCTTGTCTCGCACACCCACCCGTGTTAGATTCATATTATCTCACCCCTTTGCGGGGGGCTTTCTCACATCAATCGCAAGCACGTGCAAAAAATTCAAGATGTCTGCCATCGCTTCGAATTTTCAAACGATTTATCCAGTTTTATTTGATTTCTAATTTAATAACTCTTTCTGTTTAAATAAAGAATGGACATGTACCTTTTAAGCTGAAATGTATCATGAACTGCGAGAAATGCAGTTTTTATTTAAACGGAGATTTAAAATAGTGCGCCAATTGTTGACAACGAAGTTACCATCCAGCTTTGGTAAACGTAAAGTTATTGTGACGTCATCTTTTTCCCGGGAACGTTTGTGATATATCTATGTGAAAGTCAAAGCTGAGCATAGTTTTTCGGGTTATTACAGGGCGTTAAAGCGAGAAAAAGTATCAAACCCTCGTGAAAATGCGAGATAGGCTGATCTCAAACCCTCAGGCTAAGATATCTTTTGTCCATCCCTCGGCAAGCCTCGGGATGGACATGATATCTTAGCCTTCGGGTTTGAGATCAGCCTATCTCGCCTTTTCCCTTGGGATAGATACTATATTTCTCCTCTCTAGTTAAAGAGATGTTCAAGGCCACTTATCGGTTGAACTTTTACTATGACGTCAAATATGTTAGCCATTTTCATATTTTACTATTGTGAAGCTATATGAAAGGAAAAACCCGAATGACGTCACACTCAACGAAAGCATCAAAAAAGGGGTCATTTTTTTGTCCAAATCTCCCCTTGAGATCATAAGAAAAAACATATTCCACAGTCGTACCGCGTGAAAAATGATAATTTTTGACTCTCAATAGTTATATTTTCAAATATTTAAAGCGCTCGTTAAGCTTTGTGTTAAAAATTTGAAAATAGTGAGAAATGTGGCTTTTGCAATTGCGGAACATATATTTAACGCAAATAATAACTTCATTACCATGCCAACTAACTAGGTAATCACGGGTAAGATGTTATTCAACGTGGTCATTTGTGTCTCACAATTCAAGAGATACAAACATGATAAACTAGATTAAGAGGTTCTTACATGAGATCAGGTTAAAGATCAGCATTTCTCTAATTTCTGTCCTGTTTTCATGTTTCCTGAACAGTTGGAGATATACGTTTTTCCTCTCTAGAGAGAATGTTGTTCTCGGCAAATGATTGGATGAAATTCAATTATGACGTCAAATATGTTTGCCGTTTTCCGACTTGAACATTGTGACGTCATGAAAAAGGCAACCATGCCCGATGACGTCATGCTCAAAGAAAACATTTATTGCAGATAATCAGAAAAGGGAGGGGAGGTCATGTTTTTGTCCGAAATCTCCTTGTAATCATTAGAGAAATAAAATCCACAACTGTATGTCGTGAGAAACGACATTTCCACACTCTCTATAGTTAACATTTCAAATATTTTAAACGCTCGATAAGCCTCGCCATTAAAAATTTGAAAATTTAACTATCTCTAGTGTAGAAACGTCGTTCTTCACTCGATGTAATTGTCGATTTTATGTATCTTTCATGGATGCAAGACATTTCGTCTTTTCTCGAGATGAGCGTAGCAAAACGAAAGGAAAAAACACAGAATTTCTTACATGAGAGAAAGATATACATATCTTTAATTTTGATGATTTTTGGTTGTTGCTTCAGTGGAATGTTATCAATACTCTCATTACTATATTTAACAGTGTATTCAGTCGCAGAACAACATCAGTAAAATACCGAAGGAACAAAGGAGCAGTATCCACAAAAATCAAAGTCAAAAGACATGGCAAACACGAGGACACAGAAACAATGACGTTTACAGATACAAAGCAGAGAAATTAAAATCACAACATTCAAAACAAAGGCACTCACATTGTGAACCCCGTAAAACTGAGAGTGACATCAGGTGCTCCGGAAGGGTAAGCATGTCCATATAGACGAATGGAACATAGTATTGATTTGTATTGAGATTGAATAAAATAAGTTCGAGTAAGCTTAAAGCACTTAAAGTAGATTCAGTCCTTTATTGACTCGAAGGAGTGAAAGGAATCTAAAGCATCAATTGATTGGTTTATTTACAATCGACTTTATAGCTTCGCTTCTTCATTGCCATGTTAACTCTTTAGATGTGTTAAATCAGCGACGCTTTCTTTATTGCCCTCAAAATTCTTTGCATTTGTTGCATCTGGATCTGCAATCGTGTAAATGCATTCATCTGTCATATATTGTCTTTGGTTTCCACCAATATCAGTGTATTGAGGAGAATGTACTAACTGTTCCTCGTCCAAATCTGTATATATATTCGATTTTGTTAGGTGCCGTCTACAAATGTAATATGATATAATACCAGATGAAATGAATGCTAATAAAACAAAGGCCACAGCCACACCACCGATTAATGCAATATCTAAAATATAATATGAATGATCTCAGAAAACATATGAACAAATGAAGGGATATGGAGTAAATGTACATGGGACTAAATCCCTATAAAAACGTGGTAAGATTAAGCAAATGGAACAACGCTTTGATTGTTGTTCTTCATCTGATATAAGTATACAATGTAAACTACATGACATTCTCATAGCCAAAAAAAATAAAGCAAAAATGCAGCAAATTTTATATTCATATTGTTATGGCCCCGCGACGAAAAGTCGGGGCATATTGTTTAACCCCTGTTCGTCCGTCAGTCTTTTTTTTTCTTTAAAATATGCATCATTTTTGGTGATTTGGTAATAGAGGGTACATAGTTTGTCCGTGCGAATTATTCTACAGTTTTGGTGCTTGTAAATTTTTACTTTGCAGAACATAAGGACCTATTTCGAAGATGTGCATGTAGAAAGGATTTTGATTTTGGTGCATTTTTCTTCTAATATATATATATTGTTAAACTTTGTCATTTTTGTGATTTAGTTATGCACAACTTGATCCAACTTTAAGCATGTTATTGTTTAGATTGCGTTACGCTGGAATTTAAAACCTAGCTTGCATTTCAAGTAGAGGGATATGTTTCTTACATATGTCAATTAGAAGTCATAAGAATTATCATTTTCTTATATATTTATATATTTATACATCTGCGATTTGTTCAATTGGGTCACATGATCTGGTATATTTCTCAGAGTAGTCAATTAATTTAAGAAATAAGTACTGACCAGTGCTAAAAATAGATTACATTATTTATTATTTAATATAGGATAACAGATGAATTGACTTTACGTATTGACCTACTAATAAAAATATTTTTTTTAATTGAAAATATTCTAAGATATGATTGATTTATCTTTTACTCATATTCAAGTCAGGAGTTTTTTTTCGCTCCATGACTCTAACAGAAAAAATAATCATATAATGTTGAGATGTTTTAATAAAAGTCCCTATAAAAATCCTGAAATTTGGAAAATACTCAAACTATTAATAGCCTATTAAATTGGTCAATACAGACATTTATTGACATGAGATAGGTATATTCATACTTTGACTACGTCCTCGGTCAATATACCTTTATCATGTCGATAAATTTCTGCATTGACCTAATATAAAGGCTTTCATTGTATAGTATTTCTGATAATGTAAAAAAGTCAAAAATTATGAAAAAATAATAGAAAAAATCTTTACTTATAAAAAAAATAAAAAAATAGATAAAAAATAAGTAAATTAAAAAAAATCAATACCCTTGTTAGACGTGTCTATACTGTAAAACCCTTGTCATAGAGATTTATTGTGAGTAAATTTACGAGTAATAATGTGAAACAAATCATAAGTAATTGGCTATGCATTATAAAATGTAATGTAAAGATTATTTTGTCATCTTCTTTTTGAACTTCAGGTACACGTTGTAAACGTAACTAATATCCTTTGTTCCTGTTCGATTCTTAAAAGTTAATACTTACTTTTGGTACAACAAAAATACATTTACTTTTACTTCAAAACGAAGATTAAATACGTTTAAATGGAAAAATAACTGTTCTTCTACCATTTTGTAAATGTACACTTTCGGCAAGTAATAAATACGTTGAAATCATTGGAATCTTAAAAAAAATTTATGGTCAAAGAAGTTACAAAAAAAATCACTTAAGAGCAGATAAAAACTAGCATATTCAAAGTAAAAAAATCTGATTATCTGAATATACTCTTGGTCATAAATATGGAATTCCTGAGTCAAAATTTGAAGTATGCACAAAAGTGTGTGGATGAAAGTATAATATTTTGCTTTAAACATTGTTTTCTAACTGTGAAGTACAACTGTGTGTACTACGAATCTGTGAGACAACTCCTTCAAGCCGTTTTTGTTATATTTTAGTTTTTTCTTGATCGATAATGTTTGTGGAACAGATTTGTCCTTGTTTATGTGTGCATATTTTAGAGATATAAAAATTCTTTTCAAACTTTCACCTTGGTGCTGTTTGAGTGTTAGAGAAGTAACATGCACCATGGATTTTGATTGGTTTTGTCTACGGATTAGAAAATGACAATAATCAATCAGCTACCAAACAGATTTTTCAACATCATATTTTACTGGCTGCGTTACGGGTGCCATGCGTGGAGCAGATCATGCTTACCCTTCCGTAGCACCTGATGATACCTCAGTTTTTATAGGGATTCACACTGCTAGTGCTTTAGTGTGGCGTTCTTGTTCATTTTTGTTTATTTGTTTTATTTTTTGTCATACTGTCTCAATTCGTGTTGGATTTGAATTGCCATGATTTTGGATATAATTCCCCCATCCTCGTTCTTGCTTCGGTATTCGTTTGTCGATGTATTTGAAATTAAACTTAGCCATAGAGGTTCAAAGATGGACTACCGAAGAAATGTGTCAGTTATGTTTATTGCATATCCAGGATGGCAATCCCATGGCCTTTTGAATATTTGAAACCTATGATCAAGCTGAGCCCTTGTTTCAAACACAGGAATTCATAATATTATGCTTTGATTTATCCTAAATATACAAAAATAATAATTATGCTCATTAATTTTCTACTTCTCCTATAGAGCGTTTCTAGTTGTGTCATACAACATAAAAAATTTAGAAATACTAGTAGTGTGTTTCTTGCTTTTGGTCTCCTTGCTAGAGTCACATGAATTCATATATAAAATGTACAAAAATTACAAGTCAGTCGACCTTCCCTAGAGCGTTTTCTGAAAAAAAAAACCAACAAACAAACAATATTTAAGAATTAAAAAACTGAGTGTTGACTAGATGCGAACTTTTAGTAAGTGCTGACTGTATCATTTCTTGATATTCTATAAATACTCGTAAGTTCTGGTAGTTTTGAGAAAGAATACATTTGGGTCAGAAAATTTAATCATTTAACATTATTTTAAAACAAAGCCCATACTGATTGTACGGAGAAAAACACTAATGAATGTTGACTGTATCCTACTTTGATTTGTACATTTGTTGAAGTGTTTGGCATAATTACAAATTATTCAGAGAGAAAAAAGATGTTTTCTTACACTTCTAAGCCGACCGTATTCCGTACACTTGAATGAATCTAATACAATTCCCTTAAAAGAGAGTAAAGTACAAAAACTAAGGCTGAATCGGCCATATTTTCACTGTCAAAATGTTTACTGTATCCGACGTTAGTCACGTGATTACCACCCCTGAAGATGTATGATGACACAGCCATGGTAAAATAAAAAAATCAAATTTTTAATATGTGCGATAATTTTTTTACATTTCACTTACTATGTGTCTTATGCTGCAACAATCGCTGTATTGTACAAATATATGAGAAATATTTAAATGTCGTTGATAAATTCATAAAACATTGTTTTAAAACCAAATCTATCTGATGGTCAAAACTGTGATAATAAAGAAAAAATCTAGCCATCCCCAGAGGGCATGGGCGGAAACAAAATTTAGGAGTATTATTAAATATTTTATGCATCGTATAAAGCATGTGAAATTGATTTCTGCATATATGGCCTTTTTCAGGATCCACTTTTTTCAAGTTTTTAAGTAGGGAGAAAATGGACTTTTCATTATATTTTTAGCCTTCGAGTGATTTGTACTCACTGTGAAATAAATATATGGGTCAATTAAAGGGGAATTCACTTCGTTAAATTTCAAGATTTTCGGACACGTGTTAATTAGTATTTGAGGTGTAATATAAGGGTTTATACTATTTGGTATTCTTTTAGAGAGATTTGTTGACATACAAAGTTGATTCCTGAAAGAAACCTCAGAAAGAATGCATAGGAGATGAAAATTCGATCGTGTTTGAACTTTTATTCTGGAGAAAAGCTACAAAGGGCGGACATAAAAATTTGCACATGGAACAACAGGGGTATTGGCAATCCGTATACAAAATTTGGTCAAAATCTAAAGATGGACTTTTTGGGGATCCACTTTGAAAGACAGACACTAACTTGATCGTTATGCCGATTTGTGCATTGTATATGCATCTACACGTTCACCTGCGGTAATCTACGTTGTTTTCATATAAATTCAAAATAAAGGAATGAAAAATATTAGTATTTTTTCATTGGAAATAACTTTTATAATTATGCATCTATGGTAAACAATCCAAAAAGTAACATTTCTGCCTCATTTAAACGAGAGCTCAATTTCTATTGTTCTAATTCAACCATTTCCCCGCCTGTATAAATATAGATCATAACATGCAATTTTTTATATCAGACCTATTATCAGCCCTAGGTCAGTATATCAGCCCGAGAGCCGACAGGCTCTAGGGATGATTTTGACCATGGGCTGATAATGGGTCTGATATGAAAAATTGCTTGTTATGATATTTTTATTATATGTTTCAAACTAGAAATACATCCACAATTTCATACACAATCTCAAAAGTTTATTTTCAGGAATCGCAATTTTGAGTTCAAACCTTAAAATGTTGAATTTGCGAAGACAACATTTTGTTTGTGAAGCATAATTTAATATGAATTGAAAATTAATTCGAGTATGTTTCAAATGTAAAAAATAAATAAAAAGGATATTTTTTTCAAAAGATAATAAAAAAATCAATTTTTGTGTAGCGTGAAATCTGTTGAAAAAATGATAATACAATTATGGATTTAGCGTGCGATATAAACCGGAAGCAGTTGATATAAACCGGAAACAGTTGATAACAAAAGTCGAATCACACGGTTGTGAACAATTTGAAGATAGTTGGACTAAATATCAAAAATCGACAGTATTATCAAGGGGTAAAATTCTGCTGTTATTTTATATAAACATATGATAAATAGTGATTAATACATGGCCTTTTTCCATATCAGCACGGTTATCATCCCGAGACCCCCATATCAGCCCGAGGCGCCTACATACTTAGCGAAGATATGTTCTGTTTTGCATATACAATATAGCCGGAAGTAAAAAGTCCATATCAGATACCCAGTCTGATATGGCCATATCAGACCGCCTCGTTCTGAAATATCCATATCAGACCGGGTGTTATGATAACTTTTAATTGGAAGTATATAATAAACAGATTAAGACATGGCCTTTTCCATATCAGCACGGTTATCATCCCTCGACCGATATCAGCCCGCGACTGGCGCCTCGGGCTGATATGGGGGTCTCGGGATGATAACCGTGCTGATATGGAAAAGGCCATGTATTAATGACTATGTATAACATAACAACAATGTATTTCAAAAATACCAATGAAACATCAAGACTGTACGCTTATAGCAAAATATTTCTTAAATCGATGTAAGGACGTAAGCACAAATCGTTGGAGAAGCTTTTCTCAAAGAAATTAGCACAAAATATTATCTGGAGCAATATATTTTACCGTGAGTTTTCCTCATTAAAGATTAAAGGCTAAATCAAATTAAAACGGATATCTACACAGAGTGACATACACTATGAAAATAATTATGTCTTGCCTGTCTTGTGTTTTCTACTGATAGGAAAAATGAAGGGATATGGAGTGAATGTCATGTGACAAAAACGCACAAGATACATACAAAACTCTAGGTTATCAAGGACAGGGTCTTTATTCCTGTCTACATGATGTCGCCTGGGGGTCTTCAAAAACAGGGTAAAATATTCACCCCCTCAAGCGAGATCAAGAAGGCCCCTAGCGTGCACATAAGCGGTGTCTTGACAAAAATTATATCAAGGTTGCTTTCTTGCTCCCCACTCGCCATTGGAGTGCCAACTTGGGCGATGCTCAGGGTTATCCAACTGAAAGCACCAGGGTTAGAAGAAGAGAATAAAAATGATCGCAGCTGAAATATGTCATTGAAGCAACACATGTCGGGAGCGGTCAATGAGGAAAAAAATAAAATCGGGCAATGTCTGCCTACAAATATTTGTCATTAGGTAGTCCGACGAAAGACAAAAATAAGGACGAAAACAACATCGATAGACAATACGGGGCGCATCGAAATAGATGTAGGCAAACCTTGCAGTGTAACTTAGGTTGAAAAGGTAAAAATAGTCGTGTGTACAGATTATAACATTTTAGTAAAAACAATGAAAATATTGAACAGCCAATAATAAAATAAAAATAAATGAACTAGTAAACGTATGAGAAATTCTCACACGGACAAACACGCCATAACTGTAATATTATAAGAGCATACATCTCTACTTTATTTCAGCGGTCAATGTTTTTGACATAATCTGGCAACTTTTTGTAACAATTTTTTTTATCTCACATTTTCGGATCGGTTGCGAAACGTTTCCTTGCGTTCCTGAACTAACTCAGCGATTTTTTTTTTTATGTTATCAACATACAAGTGGAAAATCAGACAAACGAGGTATAAATTCAGCGGGACCTCAAGAAGGAAATTTTGTCTACATTATCACATATGTACATTTTCTGCAAAGGTAAATGATTATGCTTGTGGTGTTGAAAAGGACTAACAAGAGGCTCTCAAGAGCCCGTATCGCTCACCTTGACCATGGCTAATACATAAAATTAAATAACTTCCATGTTAAAGGGTTTCATTTTCTAACTATGTAAACAAACATGTATGTTATATGATCCAACTTTAATAAACTATTTTTTCTATTGCCTGCAATCTTGGATTAGGGGGTGGATCAGCAGGACACAATTTTAAAGTAAATTAAGTGTTGTGCCAAAGTTTATTTCCAACTGGCCAAATGGTTTTAAAGAACTCCAATATTAAAATATATTTCTCATTGGTAGCCAGTTTGTATAAGGTGCAGGCTTCAAGGACTTCTGTTTTGAAAGGGACCATCTTAGATACATAGTGATTAAGTTTTATTCCATTTAGCCAGTTCTTTCAGATAAAAAAACCATTGTATGCTCTTTCCATAGGGTCGAGTAATAGATTAAGTTCCCCGCAGATGGTCATGTTTAGTCAGCACCTCGTTAACATCATTCATGCCAAGTTCTATTCAAATCCACTCAGTGATTCTCAAGAAAAATAACATTAACTGCTCATTTCAGGCTTTATTTAGTAAAGAACATTATTCAGGCAATGAAGCCAAGTAGCTACTTCTAACTATATGTCAGCAAGACATGTAACATCCTTGAAAGATACAATACATTTATATAGAAAAAATATTTTGACATGAAATAAGGTGAAATTTATGAAAGTATTTTTGCAAAAAAATTGCAGAAATTTTGCACAAAAACACTTTTTTGCTCTTGATTATGGAATTAATAAAAGTTTTAAATAAAGTGATAGCAGGGAATTTGTCTAACGCTTAAAAGTGAAAGGTTAACCAAAGAAGATTTGAAAACAGAATTTAAAGGGAAATAACCCTTAAACAACATGGCTTAAAAATGTTGAAAAACGGTCAATAACTCCTACACAGGTGTTTGGATTTTCTTCAAAATTTCAGAATGTGTAGATCTTGATATGCTGAACATTTTTTCTGTTTACACTTCACCTCTATCTGTTTAAGTTTTTTAAATAAAAAATGCATAAATTTTGAGAAATTACGCAAAAAGGCTGCAACTCTGAGACGGGTTTTCCGATTTTCTTCAAAATTGCAGCGGCATTCTGAACAATTTTACCCCTATGTCAGATTTTTTTATATCTGCAACAGTGTATGAGTTATTTGCCAAAAACAGCAATTAACCCCTATGTTTTATTTTTAGTAACAGCGGCCATGTTTGTTCATCGGACTAACTGAACATATTTTTTAAACTGCATACCCTGGTGTTTCTAGAGATATCTGAAACAGTGTTATCACTAACCTTGTTTGTTAAAACACAGATATAGAACAAAGTACAGTTTAGAATTAAAACACATCTCATATGACCAATATTGACATAAAACCTCAATTCTGAGCAAACTAAAAATGAATAAAAACAATGCCGTCGATTGCTACCATACCCTTTGTTTGGTTGTCCAACGAACCAGAAATAAATTTGGAATAGCCTAAGACGACTTTTTTTTTAGTTTTACCTACTCATACTTCATTTGTTCTTGAGAGAATTTCTCATATGGATATTATATTATGGATATTATTATTCTAATAAAACTTAAGATTGACTGGGCGGATATTGCCTTAAACTTTGAACTGGGGTAATTCTACTTCTTCAGTTTAGGTGTTAAAAAATCGTAGTTAATCATTAACAATCATGTAATATCTTAACAGTAAACACTTTTCAAAAACAAATAGTTTGTAATTTGTATGCCCATAGATATAAATAAGAACATTCACCAATTAAGAATCAATTGTTCTATCAATTAGATCACCATGCATTTGGTATATTGTACCTATTCATGTTTTGGAATGATCAAATCCTGAATGACTGATAACTTCGCCCAGTCAATCTAAACTTTTCATACAATAACTGGTGGCTAAAATTCATCTTATACCGAAAATTAACGATATTCCTTCCTAATCAAATAGTTGTTCAATTCCCCAACAAAACCATTGTTGTTATAACCAGGGTTCATACACATTCTTTCTACTATAAAACTAAGTACTTTTCAAAGACTTTCAGGTACCAATTTTTCATTTTGAAGGAATAATATGTTCATGTTGAGGGCACATTCTTCACTTTTTAGGGCATGTGCAAGTCTTTTGCATGCTCACTTACTTTACATATTATTTTGATTCTTCTATGTACCTACCTAGTCCTTGTTGCACCCGGAGGCACATAGGGCAATGACAAGATTTCTCCACTCTTCTCTGTCTTTAGCTTTCTTTTCCAGTTGGCTCCATGTTATGTTTATCTCTTTCATTTCTGCCTCTACAATTCGTCTCAAGGTGACTTTTTTGGTGCTCTTATTTTCTTTTCCCTTCTGGAGTCCATCGAAGCGACACTCGAGTGATATTAGTCAGTAGGCTTTCTGAGGACATGCCCAATCCATCTCCAACGATGTTTTTTGAGTATGGTTCGCATGTCACTAGATTTCGTTGTTTTAGGTAAGTTGTCGTTGGAAATTTTTGATGGGCAGTAAATTCTCAAGATCTTTCTGAGACATCCATAGTGGAAGCTACAGAGTTTGTTAATATCCTTCTCTGTCATCCTCCAACATTCAGCTCCATATAACAGTACAGATAGAACACAACTGTTATATAGCTTCATCTTGATGTTTCTGCTGATGTTGCGGAGGTTTGTGAAGGTACCTCTTGCTTTTCCAAGCCTCGATTTAATATCCTCTTCTGCATCACCGTCTGTTGCTACTATACTCCCAAGATATGTAAAGGCTGTTACATTTTCCAGGTGTTTTCCATCTAGCTAGATGTTTGATGTTTATCGTCATAACCTCTGTTTTCCTAACATTAATTTTCAGGCCGATCTTCCTGGCATTCGACTGCAGCTTTGTTGTCTTATTCTGCACGTGTTCATCTAGATGTCACAATACGGCTAAGTCATCTGCATAGTCTAGATCTTCTTGATTTGACATTAAGGTCCATCTTATGCCGGTGTTGTTTCCACCTAGCGTTGATCTCATTACCCAATCTACAGCTGTTATAAATAGGCTGTCTGACTCCTGATTTCACAACAAAGCTTGTATCTGGACCTTTGCCTACCGTGCATTTGAATTGGGTATAGAAAGCTTTGATTAATTCTACTATAGCTTAAGATCTTCCATAATGTTTCACTATGTATACTATCAAATGCCTTTTCAAAGTCTACAAAATTTATTACTAATTGTCTCTGCCATTCTGTGCATTTTTCTATTATGTTTCTCAGAATAAACACCTGGTCACAACAGTTCTTTCATTTTCTGAAACCAGCTTGCTCATCTCTTAATTCATTGTCGATTGCTGTCTTAATTCTGCTGATAATTATCTTACTGAAGATCTTGCTTGGTATTGATAACAAGGTTATACCTCTCCAATTGTTACAGTTGGTAAGATCTCCTTTCTTTGGCAGCTTAATTATGTTTCCTTCTGACCAAGAGGGTGGAATGGTGAATTTATTCCATATCTTGCAGAAAAGTGGATGGAGAATATCTGCTGATAAGTTAGGATCTGATTTGAAAAGTTCTGCTGGTAGATGATCATTTCCAGCAGCTTTATTGTTTTTAAGTGACATGATCGCCTTTACTATTTCTAGTGTTGATGGTATCTCTGTGTTTACTTCAAGGTCAGTGTCAGCTTCCTGTGTGTCTGCTAGTTCAATTGGATCTTGTCTATTCAGGACTTCTTCAAAATGATCTGTTCATCTTTTATCTTGTCCTTTTTCCGATGTTATCAGTTCGCCTTGTTTGTCCTTAACTGGCATATTTACATTTCTCTTTTTTTACCGCACAGTCTCTTTGTTACTTGATATACACCTCCCATTCTTTGCTCAGAGGCAGCTTTCTCAGCTTTCTTTGCCATCCCTTCTATAAAACATTGTTTATCTTTATTTGTTGCTCTTTTAACCTCTTTATTACTGCTGGTGTATTGATCTCTGAGTCTCTGTTTGATTCTCTCTGATTGTGTGTTGCAGATTTTACGTTTATGGTCTCTCCTCTTCTATGTACACCATTCTAAGAAACTTAAAATGCAGAACCATTTTCGTTTCTGATGAATTTGCAATTTTCAAGAGTTTTTAGTACCCTGTCCAAAGATTCAAGGACTTTCTTGTCCTTGATTTCCAACTTTATGACCTGGCAAATACTTCAAAGCATTAATGGATACTGAAAGTTGCTTAATTGTATATTTCATATTCTGGTTATTTCTTTATTAGCTTTTACACGTTTTTTTGGTTAATGGACTTCCAAGTGTTTTGGTTTGAGACATTACTTGTCGAAATGCGCATATGCAGAATTTTTTCTTATTTATTACCACTGGGCCGATGCCTCTGCTGGTGGACTTTTAGTCCCCGAGAGTATTCAGTAACCCAGAAGTCAGTACTTTGGTGCTGACCCGAAACCGATTTGATTGAAACTTGCAATATCTAAATTTTACAAAATTTTGTTTAAAACTAAGGAGTATCTCCCTCATGCATAGCTCTGTCCTTAACTGAATTTTGGCTTATCTATTTAGATCATTCTGGTTATCTGTTCTCTATCAGCTTTTACACGTTTTTTCTGTTAATGGACTTCCAAATGTTTTGGTTTGATCTGCACTGATGAGACATAAGTTGTCGGAATGCGCATATGCAGAAAATAAATTAACAGTAATTTCGGTATTTTGTTATTCATTATATCTTAAAGGAAATAAATTTTAAACATCCACTTATTGAGTGCATAGTATTCAATTTTTTTTAATTGGATTTAACATGCATAATCATATGACCCTCTGCATTGTTTGAGGCAGCACAAAACAGCAAAGCAAAACTGCGTATTGTACATCTTATTATAACAAAACATGCAATTTGTATTACTTATTTAAAAAAAAAACAGGTTCTCATGTGTTATTTACAAATTCAGTACATTAAAAAAATTAATTGCCGTTCAGGTGGAATTAGGAAAACAGTTCATCCATTTATGCACATGCATAAAACGGATGACACATGTGTTCTTGGTCACACACTTTACAACCAATGCAATGTATATTTGATTCAGCATCTTACTTCAATCAAAATAAACAATATAAGATGGTGTCATCTAGAAATACGATTTCCTCGAGTATATAAGAGGGACTCAAATAACACTTTAGATCTTTTTGGTTAGATGTGCTATCACAGGTTTTACAAGTCTTCCAAATATTTTGATTTGATCTGCATTTAAGATATATAAGTTGTCGAAATGGCCATATGCAGAACCTAAATTTACAGTAACGTCGGTATTTTGCTACTTATATCTCTTTCAATCAAGGGAAACAGAATCATATTGTTTATTTTTTTCAATTAAAATAATGAAAGAATAAGGGACCTGAAAGTAAGTGACACAAAAATTAAAATGACAAAATGAGATCACGAGATATCAACAAAAAAGAGTCTTCGTTTGCCCTTTCATAAACCCCGATTTTCAAACGAAACAAGTTTGTGTGAATTTCATACAGAGGTAATTACTTAGTGAAAATATTTAAGAAGATCTTTTACAGCAAACTTCATTTATTATGTTAATAAAGGGCTAAGCCGAGCGCAGCATGATACGACCGCAGCATGTCGAACACTACAATTTGAACAAGTGTAATTCAAAATGAATCAGGACACAGTAAAAAGCTTGATACAGTAATTAAATGGACACAATAAAGAACTTGACCCAGTAATTAGCTGCACACAAACTAAAGAAAATAAAAATTAGCTCAAATAATTCCTTATACATGTATATATCGGAAATGGTAAGAGCCATGGTAAGAGGTATGTCAACAATTTACAGAAAGCTTATATCTAGAGGAATCCAAAGAAGAAATTACAATCGAAATCAGATGAAAAATAAAGATTTCACATATTTCGAAAAAATGAAATTTTGGCCCTTTGACCCCTTGTAGCTTGGAAACAGTAAGAGCTACACAAAATCTGTTACAAAGCGCTGAAAGCTTACAACAAGAGGAATCTAAAGAAAAAAACGCCATCAAAATCCGATGAAAAATAAAAATTTTAGGTAATCTGCAAATTTGCAATTTTGTCCCCATTTGGCCCCTCGTAGCTCAAAAAAGAAACAAATTGTCAAAAATCTGATGGTGCACCTCTATGTTTATTTTCAAAAGGAATCCATTGCAAAAAAATGCATCAAAATCGAACTAAAAATTCATAAAATAAAATTTTTGAAAATCGCCCCTTTTGGGCCCCATTTATCTCCTCAACCGAACATGCCACAAAAATCCGTTGACATATTACTGATAGGAAATTCAATTAGGAACACATGGAAAGAAACCCCATCAAAATCCAATAAATAATAAATATTCTACAGCCAAATATGTGAAAACACCCAATTTTGCCCTTTTTGGCCCCTTTTTTAAAAACGGGAGGGGCCAAAATGTCCAAAACCCATCCCGGCTTTCCTGTTGTGCCAAGGAACACTGTGGTAAAATTTTATAAGAATTGGTCAGCTAGAACTTAAGTTATTGACCAAAAACAAAAGTGTCTACAGACGACAACGACGCCGGACGACGACAACGACGACGACAGCGGCATACCATTATACGACCTCAAATTTTTTGCGGTCGTATAAAAATGAACATTGTTTTATTTATGCGTGGAAATTAAATATTTATTTCAGCTTGAGTGTATCAAGAAATACATAATGTATTATCTTAACACCTCATAAATGCAAAAACTTGATGGCTTTTTGGTAAATTACTTTTATCAGTGAAATGTAAAAAAAAAAAACAAATGAAGACAACTTTGTAATTAACCCTCAAAATTTCAATACAAAGGGTAAAAGATATCTGCAGTATGTAAATGAAGAAATTTATATAAAATATTAAGTAAAAACACAATTTTTAACAGATTGGTCAGCACGAAGGACACTGGCATTGTTTTGTCGACATATTTTTTTTCTGATAAGCTTTTAGTCTAGATAATAACAAGTAAAAAGCTTCAACTGCATTTGAACGAATACAAATGAAAATATCAGGCACTCTTTATTCAATCTTAAAAAATATAAATGATATAAGTGATATTCAACTACAGTACCAAATCGATGATGCAGTACTAAAAACTCTGTTATATAAAATGTTTGGTATCAAGACAAAAGTCAAAATATTTAAGTAAAAATAATTATTATTATTAGTAGTAGTAGTAGTAGTATGATAGTCATAAAAAAATAACAATATACAAATCAACTATTTTCTATAATTCATTTGACAAATGCCATTCACCAGCATGATTTTGTTTGTACAGCCTACCATTATGAAGAGTATAAATATGACCTCCAATCGAGAAAATATCGGAATTGTTAGCATGTGAATAAGACGACTTATGGCTTTCTGGACGGGATCCTCCTACTGTTCGCGATCGTTCATGGGAATAATCTGCTGCAGTTTTGCGATTTGCAGTATATCCTGATGTTGGTCTGTCTGTCACCCGTGTTGTTGTTTTGTCACTGTAATTTTTGGATGACGTATGTGTAGGCACATTCGGCGAGTATGTATACTCGCTGCTATATGCTGCACCCGAAGTATTCGGAGAATATGACGTAATTGGTGTGGATATTCCAGTATTTGTTGTGTAAGAACGGTAATTCCGCGAATTCTGGAATAATTCATCTACAGAGCTACCTGTTGCAGTTGGAGGTATTCTAGAATCTGAGGGTGTCGGGGATAGTCTTGAACCTGCAGCTGAAGAGGATAATCTCGAACCTGTATAACGATCAGGATACAAACGATCTCTGGTGATCTCATTGTTATATAGATTTCGATCTTTTGTACTACTACCATATTCCCGCCGAATTTCGTCCGAAGAATCATATCTATTCCTTTCACGCTGGTCGCGAGTGACTTCCTCTACTACTTCTTTAAACTGACGTCTATCTTGAGTTTCGGAATCGTTAAACTGAGGTTGGTCCCGAGTTTCTCGACTGACTCTTGATTTCCCTGAATCTCGTCTCGATGATCTTTTTTGTTCCGATTTAGCTATTGATCTTGGAACTGGCTGAACAACGCCTTTTGAGAGAACAGCGCCATCTTTTTCTATCAGTAATGGAAGCCAAACAACGAAGGATACTACATCTCCCTGTTTTGTATATTCCTTATATTGATCTTTATCAATAGTTTGACCGGACTGCAATGGTTCAGCAAATATCAGCGAAGGGCTTTGTGTATTCATTAACCAGCAAATTTCGATGCATTTACTGACATATTCTGGCAATTTGTCTGCATATCTTGGTTTATTGGTAGGCTTCATTTGATTGTAACTCTGAAAGTACATAATATAAACATGAAAATCCATTTTCGTTCCATAAACAGTTGAAAAGAATTTAATCAAAAGTATTTAAAAGATGTATGAATGGACCTGAATTCATTCTAAATACAAACAAACATAGCTTCTCTCGCAGAACACAATTCAACATAAGACCCCATTTCGACCATCTACTCTAAAACTATGAAATAGGTTTGATACGTCATTATTTTTCTGGTTATATAATCTGATTAATCATCATACACAAATATGTATTAGTTGCAAATTTTTACATTTCATCAGATGGGCGATACAGGCTCATCTCCAGAGCCCTCTTTGAATTACAGATATAGTTTTACAAACCTTTATCAAATTTGATATAGCTGTTTTAGCTTTCATTTTGACAAAGCTGTCAAGCATTTGTTTAATTTGTGTGTCCTCTGGTCCTTCATCCGAATATTTTCCTCCAGATATCTGAAACAGTAATGAAAACCAATAATTTTGTATTTGCTTTTGTTCTTTTTAATATTAGTGTTGTGTGACAGATATGTCTAATACTTACTAGAGTCTGTCTCTCCTACAGTGTAGAGTCCATAAAAACATTCCCGTGCGAGAAATATATGTTTTAAATATTTTCAGTTATGGTGTACTTGTGTACTTGTTCTTGAGATAATTTCTCATATGAATGTACTATCACACCTTCAATAAATTTTGGTATTTGATGAGCGCCGTGTGTTTTTCTCTATGTTGTAATTTTCATTAGCTTAGGACATAAGTACTTTTGTCGGGCCACGGGAGGCAGTGATTGTGAGAGCACTTTGCTACATATTTTATGTTGTTGACTATCCCGCATCCATGGGTTCAAAAAGACATGGGTGAAGCGTTGTTTGACAAAAAGCAATAAATTCATCTCAAACCGATGCTTACAGCCTTCTTGAACCTACTATGAGGTATGAGTTAAATTCATTGTTGAAGGCCTTATGGTGACTTCAAGATATAGAACAACAATAAAAAGCTTTGTTCCATTGCTTGATTCTATCATATATTTGTAGAAATTTTGTCTCATGTGATTTAACTCCATATTCTTTTCCTTGATTATTGTACGTTCACTTTCAAAGAAGTTAGAATTTGTAATATTGGAAGGTCGCAAATATCTGTTGAGAGGCTGCAAAGAACACATGTACATACTCTGATCTTGAGACAAACCATTGCACGTCCTAGTAGATGAACAATAGATTCAAAGGCCTTCGGAAAAAGTGTTACATTTCTATGTATCAAACCTCAAGAGTTAAAATTCAGGTTAGGGTGTTGCATAACGGAGAAAATGAATCACTGTATTCAGGACCATAATGGTATGTCATATCTTAAGACTCGGAAGATTAGGACATGGCTTCTTAAGTAAGAGTATTAAAAGAAATAGCAATGGACATTTTGTTCTGAATGGCAATAGATATTGTGTTGTTTGCCAGAGTAAAACCATCCGGATGAATAAAAGAATGGAGTATTTTCAGACTATTATAACTTAACGGCGTTACATCAAGTAGTAAATAAAGGGCTTCACACGGCATCACATGATAAATCAGAAGTACTTTTTACAGGGTGCAGCATTCTAACAAGTGTTGACAAAAATTACTGTAGATTTTAGGTTTTAGAGATAAAACAAGAGCTGGCGCCCAATGGCAGCCTGATATACCCCCGCTCATTGAACCCTGAATCAATGTGGCAAGTGCAAATTTAATTGTATAGGGACACAATACAGGAAAGGACACAATACAAGTATAAACACAATGATATAATGAATAACAATGATGTCTCAGCAAACAGGAAATGCTTATGACTTAACCTTGACATCCGAATACATGATAGATTGGACCATAAGGAAGCTCTGTGCAAAACAACAATTGAACCCCATTTACAGTTTCAGAAAAAAATGTGACGAAAAATTCCATACATTGGACAACAATGAAAAACTATGATGTCTTGGCAAACAGGAAGTGCTTAAGACTTAACCTTGAAATCGGAATACACGATAAATTGGACCATAAAGAAGCTCTGTACAAAACACCAATTGAATCCCACTTGCAGTTTCAGAAAAAATTGTGAAGAAAAATTCCATATATTGTACAACAATGAAAAACAATGACGTCTCGGCAAACAGGAAGTGCTTATGACTTAACCTTGACATCCTAATACACGATAGATTGGACCATAAGGAAGCTCTGTGCATAACAACAATTGAATCCCTCTTAAAGTTTCAGAAAAAATTGTGACGAATAATTCCAAATTCCATATATTTGTACAACAATGAGAAACAATGATGTCTCGGCAAACAGGAAGTGCTTATGACTTAACCTTGAAATCGGAATACACGATAGATTGGACCATTAGGAATCTCTGTGCAAAACAACAATTTAATCCCACTTACAGTTTCAGAAAAAAATGTGACGAAAAATTCCATATATTGTACAACAATGAAAAACAATGACGTCTCGGCAAACAGGAAGTGCTTACGGCGTAACTTTGAAATTGGAATACACGATAGATTGGACCATAAGGAAGCTCTGTGCATAACAACAACTGAATCCCTTTTACAGTTTCAGAAAAAATTGTGACGAAAAACTCCATATGCTGTACAACAATAAAAAAAAAACAATGAAGTCTCGGCAAACAGGAAGTGCTTATGCGGTAATCTTGAAATCTGTATATACACATCGGACCATCATGAGAAAGCTTTTGCCAAAATATGGTTTCATTCTGTAAAGTAGTTGCTGAGAAAAGTGTGGTTACGGACGGACGAACGAACGAACGAACAAACGAACGAACGGAGGTAAACCAGTATACCCCCACTACTATGTAGCGGGGGTATAAAAATGTGTGATACACTTGCATAGAAAAAAGAAACATTACCATGTCGGTCCTAACATTCAAGAAACGACAAGAGTTATAGCTCGTTTTTGAAGGCTTCATGGTGACTTCAAGATGAAAAACAACATTCTAAACGATTTTTGGCTGAATGTTCAGATGATCAAATTCTGTTTAAAAATAATACTGCGTTAAAATCTATACTTTAGTACTTTATGGCTCAGAGAGGGGGGGTAGGAAGGACGTTGAATTCGTCGACATACTTCTTGAGATAATTCCAAAATATTAAAAGAAATAAACTTCATTTTAAACTAATAATGATACCCAAAGTTTGTGAATAGTAACAGATACCATGAACCTAATTACTTAGTGCAATTCGTTTTTTTTACTAAAACCCCCGGGTCCTTTAATTTTGGCTGAAGAAAGCGATTTTTCTTATAGAAAAGCATTGACATAACCTCATCAAGATCTTAATATAGGTAGAATGTTCTGCCAGCAAACTACGTCCCTTTAAGCCCCTTATGTCAGAACGAGTAAGGTTACTAATCCCAGATTCACTTTCTGTTTTATAAAAACCAAAAATGCTAAAATTTTATAATTATCTGTCAACTTAATAAAATCATAGTGATCACAGAAAACTACGATGCCGAAAACGAAGAACTTACAATAATATGACACAAGAAATTTTTCTGGGGCATAAAGACCTAAAACAAAATAATAGGATATTGCAAGTCAAAATAAATTCTGAAAACTCGAGGACTCTGAAATTGGGCATTGTGTGTTAAATTCTGAGAATAACACATGACAGGTCATTATTAGGTTAAATCACTGGGGGCTAAGAACGCCTTGAATGTCAGATTATTTAGAATAGTATCTAGAGCATTACGGACAGGGTGTTTCATTTCAGAGTTTAATCTAAGGAAAAGAACATGTTAGAGCAAAATTAAGTCAGAGGATTAACGACAGGGTGTAAAATGTAGGAGTACATGAGCGGTAGAACAAGACGTGGTATACCAGAATGTAACAGATATACCAGAATGTAACAGAATGTAACAGATATACCAGAATGTAACAGAATGTAACAGATATACCAGAATGTAACAGAATGTAACAGATATACCAGAATGTAACAGAAGCAACAAATATGGATTTTTAAAACCATTTGAGATACGGAGAAGGCTTTGCATGTCAGAGAATAAAATCAAATTATCTGAGAACGGCATGTCTGTTGATATTAATATGCCAAAAGATAAGAACGGTTCATCTGACTTCAGAAAAAGTTATCCAGAGAGCAAAGACGGGAGCGTATCATTTCAGATAGGTAAATACAGATAATTGCTTAAAACAGACCAAGAGCAGATCGCAGCATACCCAGGCAGCTAAGAACAGATGCCTTGTGTCAAGTCAAAAATAATAAAACAAAGAGGTAACTTTTGTCAGAGGACCAAAATAGGAAGCTGAATGACGAGGCCTTGCATTGAAAAATTATTTCGTCTACACAAGTATACAATGTCGTATATGTTTGTTCTAGGAATAAAGGTATTTTAAATTAAAAAAAATTACCGGGTTGGATAGGCGACCACGTAGTTCATCCATCATCTCTGCCTTTGCTGATGTACAGAAACTGTAGATATGCTTAAACAGAAAATGCATATTATAAGTACCTTAGGTGTCTGCAGGGTATCAATTTCCTACTATAAAATTTTGTAAAATTATCTGTGTAGAAACATAATTGTTTTATTGTTCAAAATATGAAATAAAATTTAGGGGTCGCCGTGCATTTAAGCACAAAAAACTGAAATTGAAAATTGAAGGATTTTACATAGAAGTGATAGGGAAAATTACTATCTAAAGGGATAGCTTTAAAAATCTATTATATATTTTGTTCATACTTTGCATGTGTTTTGAATGAGTAAATACCGAAGTTACTGTGAATTTAAATTGAAATCATGATATCCCGTCACATATATACAAAATAGGGGTCACCGTTGAAATAAGAGTGATAAACTGAAAAATGTTAATTTCTTTATTGACATCTATGTGAAATAATTTAATCTAATTGTTTCCCTTTGTTCTGTTAATCCAGCAACAGATTTAAAGCACATGTGCTTTAGTTCAACATTTTCAATGAAAATGCTATAGGAGGGATAAGGAACAACTATTTAAATACTATTGGAACTTCCTTTTCATTTTAAGTAACTATTTTGTTAAATTTTTAAAAGTATGAACTCAAAAGAACAATGACTTTACAAAAATAGTGGAATATTGCAAAGGAGACACCTTAAATTGTCTTTTAGCGGTCACCTCATGGTGACTTCAAGATGAAGAACAACAACAAAAGCGTTTATCCATTGCTTGGTTTAATCATGTATTTTTTTGTCTCATTTGCATTTGTTCCATATCCTCTCATCGTTAATTCTATATATTCAGGTGTAATTTTTTTTCAATTTTTGGGGAATCTATATTTTGTTTTTTATCTTTTAATTTGTATCTATTTTTACAAGATGTTATTTATGTTTTTGATATGTAATTGTCCTCCTGATTTTCTAAATTTCTGTCCTCATTGTTACAGCAAATAACATTTAAGACTACATGATTCGGAAGAAAAACTTGAACTTTTTTTCAGCAAAACCAAGATCTAACACATGGATCTATTTCTCTTGTGTTGTTTCCTGTTACAAAAATAACATATGAATATGGCCATTTGGACAACTTGTGTAAAAGCAAATAATTTCTGTCAATCATTGGGAAACATGGCGATATAGCTGTTATTAATCTAGCCTGGGATCCTGACCCATGCTGACGATCGCGCAACGGCCAGGTGGATTACAAATTATTCAGGGCTAATCTGCCCTGAATCAGTACTTCCGGTTGCGCATGTGTAGACTGTTGAACGATAGATAAACAGAAAACCATACCATCGAAACGTTATGATTAAAGAAAAATTTTGTATTTTAAGCACAATATAATGAACTTTGATGCATTTTGCGAAAAAAGTATGAGTGTTCAGTCCGCATCAATCGTTCCCATGATTCCGCATTTTCATAGGCCAATCAGAGACGATTAACTTTTCTCATCCACCTGGCCCTACCGCGAGGTTGGGACAGGTTCGACCAGGCTATTATTTATCCAGATACGTTTTAAGAAGGTTAAAACTTGAAGGTATTGTATTTTTAACCACAAAACAGTCTTACACCTAACGCACAAAACAGGGCTGAAATTAAGCGTTTTCCATTTGAGTTATTTTTAGAACTCTGCCTTAGGTGCCATGGATTTCCAAAAAAAAAAAACTGTAAACAAGTCTGCATTAAACTGACAATCGAAAGTGCCAGTTCACTTCAAATCTCCTACCAAAGAAGTACAATGTAGTTTGTGTCAGAGCGAAGAGATAACTCGAAAAAAAAAAACACAACTAAACTTAAATTTAGTAATTGAAAAGGTCTTTAAAAATTATGGAATTAACATTAGACATACCTTCATAATTTCTAAAAGAAATCTAACACCGGTCTCCTCGTCGGTACCTTGATGGGTAAGGCATTCTAGAGCATCAGTCCATTCGTTGTCATAAACACTGCCATAAAGTTCTGCAACCTTGGTTGATCTGTTTGGATCACTCAAATCAGCTATACCGGGATTGCTAGCACTTAATTTATCACCCATTTCTTTGCTCAGTCTAAAAAAAAATTTTTTTAGTTCAAATATATTTTTATTACACATTTAATTCTTCATGTAATATCTGATTTTCCTATGCAGCCCTGTATTGCTATTCAGATTTCAAATTACAAACTTTTGGCTACATTGGTGTACCTTATTTTGACTTTTAGGAGGGACAAGACCTTTCCTGTTAATGTGTTTTGGGCATTACCAGCTGGTTGTTAAATGTTTTTGGTGGAATCAATCAGTTGTTAACTTTTTTTACCATTTGGTGTTTTGTTCTGGTGAATTTTTACTTTGAGTTTACTGTTTAAAGGAAACAAAATGCACTGCTTTCTGTTATTACCCCCAATTCAAAACTAGTAACTGTATTTGGGAAAGCCTATTAATGAAATCCCTTTTGCCGCTCCGCTGCTAAGCCTTAGAAAATGGCACATACACTGACCGTACATCTGAGACAAAAACCACTGTTAGCTTGCATTCTCTCAGTCAAACGACTTTTTTAACGGATCAAACATTCTTCACACAAACTAAATGGTACATCGAAAGCCACTTAAAACGATATAAACCCGAAGGAACTCATTTGAATATCAAAAGAATACGTTGGATTGACAAAGATCGTCTGATGGACGACTGGTCCTTATAATATTTCCATTTCAAAATCATAGGAGTTCCACGTGGTTAATGTTGTATTAGGTTGGTTTTGATGCAATGTGTACCTCATTGTTCCGTTGTGTGAATATCGATGTCAATTTATCTTCAGGAATAATAGTCTGCTGGATATGTTGTAAATAACAATATACAGAGGTTACTTTAAATTTAGTTTCTGTATATGGCCATTTCGACAACTGGTGTCTCTTCTGTGCAGATTACGGTCGATTCAATAATTTTGTCCCTATGTTCTTGACCAATCAAATGCTGTGATTTGTAAAAAGATGACAAAATCCTACATTGAACTCTATGAATTCTATTTTAAACATTTTTTTGTATATAAATGTACACAATATTTTAACAATGAAGGGATATGGAGTAAATGCAAATTAGACAAAATCTCTACAAATACATGAAAACCAAGCAATGGAACAACGCTTTTATTGTCGTTCTTCAACAATACAATATTTTGTCTGTTTTTTGTCTGTACACAATATTTTGTCTGTTTCCGTCCACATTTGATGACATTTTGTTTCCTTTAACACAGAAGCTCAGAAGCTGACCAAAGACATACGAGTCACAAACTCACTTGAGGAAAAATTGAATAAGTTCTAAATTAAAACATTCAGTAGACCACAAACAAACAAAAAATTACAAAATATAACCAAAACGATCAAAATGAAAAGCCAAAATCAGCCAAGGACAGAGCTACATGTATACAAGAAGGAGATACTCATTAATTTTAATCAAAATTTTAGAGTTTTCAGAATAGGAAAGTCATGAACACTCACTACACTTTTCCAATTGATTATGTTGATATATCAGATCAAATGGAAACCTATGTTGAATCTGGAGGTGCGAAATTCGCGGAGTTGATAGCAAATAAAAACTTTCTGATAACGTACCTTGACAACGCCGAGTCTTTTTCTGCTCTTAGTGCTGTAATTTCATCCTCTTTTTGTCTCAGTCGCATTGTTGTAGCTTGCAATTCGTTTTCTTTTTGTTCCAATTCTCTTGTGTTTGAACCTGCAAAATTCCTGTCTGAATGGGCAAATGTAATGTCATGTTCTTTTTCTTTAAGTTCGGCTCTAAGTCGACTTATTTCTTGCTCATACTGTTGCAGTTCTCTCCTGTTAGAGTCTTTTAGATCTCGAATTTCTTCATCCCTGTCTTTGATCTGGCGTCTCAACTGCTTGTCTCTGTCCTCTTGGACGTCTTGGGATCGCCTTCTCAGGTCACGAATCTGTTTTTCTGCTCTTTCTCTTATCTCCTCATTTTTTGCTACTTCAGCTTCGTATTTTTGTACCATATTTTCATACGACTCTTTGAGAGCCGAAATTTCTTTTTCTTGCGCTTGACGAGTGGTCTCTAGTGCAGCACATTCTTCCTCTTGCTTTTGTCGTGCACATTGTAGCTCTTCTTCTTTCTGACGGACTGATTCTGCCTGGCCTGACGATAATTCCTATAGGTCGCAAATAAACTATCATAATTTATTGTAGATATGAGTGTAAAAAATCCCAATTTTCCTTTTGCTGTTTTTGCTGTTTTTGTTAATTTGCTTTTATTCTCACTGCTGATGACCTTTTTGAGACATAAACACTCGAGAACAATAATAAATTCTATTGTTTGAGCTGTGTTCTGTACAAATTTGCAAAACATGTATATCATAAGGCTTTGAATTTAGATTGACATTTGAAAATCGCGAATTTGGTTATTGTTTAAGATTTCATAATTTTGAAATATAATTATTAATTTTCTTCGTCTTTGGCGATTTTATATACTAATCAACGAAACTACAGCAAGACATGTGTGCAACTCTTGGTTGCTGTTTGTCAACATATTTGTTGTCGTATTTTTTCATTTATATATGATTTATATACAAACATGTTATTAATCAACCTAACTTTTAGAATGGATCATTAGAATAATAAAAAAGTTCACCCTGTCAAATACCCTCTGTAATTTTTAAATTGCCATTTGTCTATGTATATGGCGTTTACGTATTTTTACGTATGTAGCGAATATTTGACAATCACTAGTCCTGAAGGGGATGTGAAGGGAGTGTACTTTCCTGTAGGTGTGGATGAGGGCGTACTCATCTTTTGAACTGAACGTGTGACTATGTCAAATCAATTCTTTTTCTTATTAATTTTATCTGTTCTGTTAATAATGTTCTGTGCTGTATTTTACAACTTCTTTAAGTAAGATCTGCTTCACGTCTTCTATCGATGTGGAGCAGATCATGCCTGACCTTCCAGGGCATCCAAGGATACCTCCTGGTTTATGTGGGTTCACACTGCTAGTGCTTTAGTTTTGTACCTCTCTTATTCATCTTTTTATTCTTTGTCTTTGTCATGTCATCTCCCTTATGTGAAACTGTCTGAATGGCCTTTTTAAAAATTTTTGATAACGGATTTTCAATTTTCTATCAATTTGTACTCGGTAAGCCGATGCACTCAGCATATTTGTTCAATTATGAAACTACAAATCTAACAACATACATACATGGTATGGTCGCCAATAGTTTTATTTCGATTTAAAAAATTCAAGAACTTCTTAGTACAAAAATGCTTTTATCATAGTAATATACCTGTAATGAAGATTCGATGCTGTCTATATCTACTTGCTTCAGTTGCTTAACTAAAGTCACAAGTTGATCAATCGGATCTCCATGTGTCTTATGAACCTCAGCAGCACCACTGTCTTCTGTGTTTCCTGACCCTGCTGTTGGCTCTGGTGTACTCAGTAAGTCTCTAGCATCAACTCTCGAGGATTTTGATGAACTAAATCTACTAAACGGACTGTTTGTGTCATGGTGAAGTCTTGTACTGCTAACTGCATTCGTTGAATTAGAGTTGAAAAAGTCGTCTAAACCAGTACCACGTCTTGGGTGATAAGAGTGACTGAAGCGGGAGGATGTCATTGCGTCAAAAAATCATTGTTTGAAAACCAGTATTTATAGGGACCTACAAAACAAATGGTATAAATTGTATGACAAATCTTTAATTTTTAGATTTTCGCAAGATAAATTTCACGAATAAACTGCATGCAGTACCATGGCATCACAAGCTATGGATTGGATTCAACTTAATTTGGCCAACAATGTACATGTATTTTAATACATTCGTATGATATTTTCTGGTTCGAATTACCCAAAATATTCTCAATAATTTGAAACACACCTCCTTAATCACAAACCCGGGTGTGACATTGAAACTGTCCACAAATACCGAGTCTGAAATTAATGTACAAAATGCTCATTTGTCTAATCCCTTTTGATCCCTTTTGATCGTATTATCAAATAATATTGTCATAAACTAAAGTAAGATCCTGTTCTATACTAAAGTTGACTGTTACAATGAAGATAAATTATAACTTAACAACATTTTAACACTTATGTTTTACTGTGATAAACACAGCTCCATGAGCTCGTGAACTTGAAGTTTGGTAAATGTTGTTTCTCTCTTTCAAAGTCGAGACAGGAAAAAGCGTTGGGTGAATGCCTCCAAGTGCGACATACCTTTTCTCTAAATAAGCAGTTTGCTGCTGAAAGTAGTACTTACATAAACAGCCATGCTGGTTTCACTTTGCTGGTTCTAAACCTTATTTCATGAAATACTACTAGATTGACCAAATGACCCTAAATAGCATGCCTTTGAAAATTTCTGGTGCTTCATCGATGGAGAATTGTTTGGAAACTGTGGTGTGGGGATGTCACACTTCTGAGTGGATGACATGGGGGTCTGTTCTCCATTTTCCCACAAGTTTTTACTTTTTCCCCCATGTCCCAAGTATTTCAGACCCATTTTCCAAATTCCCACATTTTCTTTCCGTTTTCCCACTTCCAACTTGTGTTTCCAATTTCCCTCATTTAATCATTTTCCATGTCCCAAAATTTTTAACCCTTTCACCAATTTCCCAAAACTGTGTCACCCTATCCCCTTCTCTTTTCGGTTTGGTCATTTCTTGGATAATTTGTTGCTACGTAGACCCGCACTCTGTGTTAATCATTAAACAGAACTTCGTGTCCATGAAATGTTATAATGGCTTTAACTGGGACTATTAGTCCCAGGCTTTAAGTAGAATCTGGCTTTTGTTGAACCCAGATTTATTTAGTGGGCAATGCGAAATCTGACGTTCACTGAGTCGTATTAAAATTTGTTGTACAATACGAAACACAAACAAACTTTCAATCATAAACATGTTTGGTATTTTGCCAGAGTAATATTCGACAACAAAGTGAAAGTAACAATTGTTATGAAAATTATACCCTGTAAATGACTACCGTACAAAATATAAAAAATATGATAAGAAAGACAAAGTTTATAAAATACCTGAATACGTTTTCTATTCTCCATAAGGAAGTTTATCTTCATATTCAAGTTGGAACATTTTCCATATTACAGTTATTCCTGTCACGTGATCGATAATTTTTAATTTCTTTTTTTAAATATAATTTTGTCAGTTGCCTATCAATATACGAGGTTAGACAGATGCTTATGCTGTACTTTTATATAATTTTATCTGCCATTAAATGTTTGTATTTGTTTGTTTGTTTACCTTAGAGATCAAGTTAATATTGTGTCCTACTTAAGACAGGTTTCTACACAAAAAATTACCTGGTGTGTAAATGTTATATCTACCTGGATACAAAAGACTACGGTGTCCATTGATTTTTATCCTGTTATTTCAACATTTAATATAAAAACAAGACACATAATGATATATTTAAAAAAAAAGATCAACAACAAACCTGTGTTCTTCAACCCAAACTGGCTCAATGTTCCATAGTTATTAGAAGATTCATCTTTTAAATGACATTCTTTATATTTTTCAGTGAAATTCGTGTTCGAACATGAATATATGTCATATATCAAATTAATTATATATTATAAGTCAATCTAATTATAGTAATTGTGATATTAGTCCCAATTTATAAATGATCCATTAAAACCACTATCGTACTGTTTCGGTTTCAACATTTATATTGTCCAAATCAGAAAGCATATAAAAGGGATGGGGTGTTGTTTTGTTTGTTTTTTTTCTAGATTTTTGTAAATATTGCACAGAATTCAGACAGAATAAAATTAAGTAAAATCTAATGGAGCTCGATCTACCTTTTTTGTGGAACCTCACTGGAAGCCCCCCACCCCCCTTTTTCCACTTTTTCGACAACATGGTGAACTTACGCAATTTTGATTCTTTGCAACTAAAAATCGATGAAAAACTGTATATATTTTTTTTATTAATCCCTGTAAATTTACCGTTGATCTTTTTGTAAAAAGTTCAAGTGAGGGCCGTCAATAAAGGGATGTGGGGGAGTAATTGTCAAATATAATATAAACAAGTTGATACCCAGCTCATCCTTTTTCAGTGTTATATTTTCCTTTCTTCTTACAAGCTAGAAAAGAATCGTTGTGCATTAAAATAATTGAAATTTTTCAAATTATAAATACCTTGATTTGAAACCGAAAGTTGAGTTGAATATACGCATGCGCAAATGCAGAGTTGTGAGGGAAATGCCAGCAGGTATGTATTCGATTTTATTTTCATTTTGATTACTTAATTTACACATAGTGCTATCAGAGATATAACTATAATCCGTTATATTTGCAGATAAAATTGGAATAAAACAACAATTTACGTTTGCGTCCATCCTTTGTTTTCATAAACTTTAGACCCGGAAGAGCATTTGACATCTTGAGAAAACGCAATCGCTCAAATAGGGAAACGTTCACCCTCTTCGTCACACATGGTGTAAGTACAACTAGAAATATGTCTCTGTTAAGATCCCTTCTTGTAGCAGTGGCGGGTCCAGACTTTCGGCTTTTAAGAGGGGACCCGACCCATAATTTTTCAAAAGGGGGGGGGGACCCAATTTTCTGTAAACCCCTAGGAATTTTCAATATTTTCAACCTAAGGGGACCCGGGCCATCCGCCCTCCTAAATCCGCCACTGTATAGTGATGTCCATTTTTTTTAAGTTGGGGGGGTGTAGTTATGTGATAGCTGTAAATAAAGCATTTTTTAATTATTTTTTATTTGCTTTGTAAGTGGTTTATATCTCATACAATATTATTGTTTTTTTTTTTGTGGATCTGTACATAGGTGTTTTCAGGGTTTTCAATCTCACTTTCTGGAAAATTTAATCGGTCACTATGCAAAATTTCGACAAAAATTAACATATACTGCAAAAATTAGTTGCAAACACTTTTTTCTGAAACTTCCATTTTTTTTGGCTGGCTTCGCTGGTGTAGGAGGCAGATCCAGATTTTCTACTAAGAGGGGGGGGGCCCATTATTTTTCCGGGGGACCCAATTAAAAACCTAGAGGATGACATGCCCGCGTGCAAGGTTGAATCAAATTGGGACTTTTTTTAGTAATATTTGTCATGTTTGTGTCTGTAAGACACATATGATACCTCTGCTAAACGCATGTTATTCTAGGTTGCACAGATAAACTATGTACATGTACCCTCTATTACTAAATCACCAAAAAATTAAAAGTTTAACAATGTATATTTTTAAAAAAAATGAACCGAATTCAAAATACATAACACATGCACATCCTCAATATAGGTACAAATGAACTGCAAAATAAAAAGCTTCCTAGCATCAAAACTGTAAGAGGAGTTGTGCGTACAATCGGTGTACCCTCTATTAATAATTAACCCAATAAATTAATAAGTTCAACAATGTGTATTTTTTCCAAAAATGCATCAAAATATAAAATCCTTCCAACATGCACATCTTCAATATAAGTACAAATTATCTGCAAAATAAAAACTTCCTAGCATAAAAACTGTAGGAGGAGTTGTGCAGACAAACTATGTACCCCCTATTACTAAATCACCAAAAAATGACAAAGTTCAACAATGTATAATTTTGACAAAAATTAACCAAAATCAAAATCGTTACCACATGCACATCTTCAATATATAGGTACAAAAGATTTGCAAAATAAAAACTTCCTAGCATCAAAACTGTAGGAGGAGTTGCGTGGACAAACTATGTACCCTCTATTACTAAATTAACAAAACATGCATGACTAAGTTCAACAATGTATAATTTTGACAAAAATTAACCAAAATCAAATTCTGACCACATGCACATCTTCAATATAGGTACAAAAGATCTGCGAAATAAAAACTTCCTAGCTTCAAAACTGTAGGAGGAGTTGCGCGAACAAACTATGTACACTCTATCACAAAATCACCAAAAAATTACTAAGTTCAACAATGTATATTTTTGGCAAAAATGCGCAAAATCAAAATCCTTATCACATGCACATCTTCAATATATGTAAAAATGATCTGCAAAATAAAAACTTTCTAGCATAAAAACTGTGGGAGAAGTTGCGCGGACAAACCATGTACCCCCCTCGGACAGACAGACGGAAGGACGGAAGACGGACAGGGGTAAAACAATATGCCCCCGACTTATCGTCGCGGGGGCATAGAAACGTAGGAATTTTAAATATTTTCCAACCTAAAAGGGGGCGGGTCCCCTAGACCCCCTGGATCCGCCACTGACTGTTGTTTGTATGTAGATCTATATCCACAATCGCCAGATCAACAATGCATCCTGACACAAATTGCTACTGCCGTTCATCTTTTATTAATGATTTTAATTTTTTTTTCGGAAAACGAACGGTGGCAACCCAATGCCCGCATTACGAGTGCCTATTGTCCAACTTCGTTTTGACAAAAAAAAATCGGCCAAATTAACCAGTCACAACGTCGAAAAAAGACGAATGCATGATGCCCGCGTTCGTTGTGTCAGGTCCTGTTCTGTTTGATGAGATACACGTCTTCCCAAGTCCGTGTTTGAGGTCTATGGCACCGTCCCTTGATGCTTGTTGTTGTGCTTACATAATTTGTCATTTTTGGAGTTTCTGCCCAGCTTGCATTAAGTATGAGTAGGTTTATTCCTTATGGCACCGCCCCTTGATACTTTTTACAGGCTATACACTGTCTGACCTCTTGCTCTTTTTTATTATTATTATTATCTATTATATGCCTCAGGTTTTAGATGGTTGCATATAAATTTTTTATGGCACCGTCCATTACAATATTTTTATTTCCTCTAACTTGTTGCTGTTCCTATCAATGCTAGATCCATGTAACCATGAAAGACAGACTGCAACGGGCATGGTGGAAAAATCCCCCCTGTGCATCGTCTCATCGTGCCTGCTTCATTCTGTTCTGTATGTGAATGCGTTTTTTTTTATCCAAATGAACCGGGTAAAATGTATGTTATTACAGGCCTCTACAATAACTTTTTTTTTCAAACTTGTCCCTTCGGACAAGTACCTATGAAGATTTACTTGTCCGAATGAAATTATCACTTGTCCGAAATATTTGACTCAATATCCAAAAAGAGTATCAGGATTAAAAATAAAAACCCAAGAAAAAAGTGTATTGGTTATTAAATAGAAATGAAACATACTGACATAGCTTTATGTAGTTTAAAAAAGAGTACATTAAACTGAAGACAAAACAAGTAGAATAGAAAAAAGAAGGGAAACAGGGAATATGTCAAAGAGACAACGACCCAAAGGGGAGTAACGACTCAAAGCCACCATAAGATCTTCAATGAACAGTGAGGAAACCCCACACCCAATGGCAGGTCGAGGTCATTTTCTACTTGTACTTACGTATAGTATGCAAGTATGTACATATTTTTTGAAAATCTGGTTTTTCACATTAATAGATACTAGACATTACTTAAACAGTTGGTATATGAAAAGACTTGTCAGACTTGATTTGGCCGTAACAAATATTCTTTGAAATATACAATACTTAGTAGCAACAAAAATGTAAGAGTGGGGATACATACTTGTTTAATGGGGACCTTTCTATAGATGTTTCTTCATTCAGGCTTCCTATTACATTGTTCACTGATTTCATTCATAATATCATGATTTTTGCAGATACTTTTGGAAACATGTTATTTTCATGATTATGGACGGATACTATTTTCTCTTGCATTGAATTTAAATAAATTGAAAACAAAATCTTGGAATTGTGCCTGATCTTTTCAAGTAAAAAGTAAAATTCCCTTGTTCCATCGATGCCAATTATATGTACCGGTATGTCTTTATTCAAATTTCGTTTCGCATAAGAATCCGTATTTTTATTTCGTTTCGTCTAACGATCGGTATTATCAAAATGGCGGACACTAGTGAAAACGTAAATGTTTACGTTGAAAGCGGTCAATATTTTCGTTCTTTGTTCAATAGTTCATGATACAAATTTTGTTTTTAGATGAATCTAAATGTAGTTCCAAATTACACATCGTTTTGGGGGATTTGAAATCCTAGTATGCCAAAAATTTTAACTTGTCCCGACGGACAAGTGACTTCTGAATTTCTTTTGTCCGACAGACGTATCCACTTGTCCCGGGCAATCGGACAAACGGTATTGTCGAGGCCTATTATTAATATTACTCAATTTTTTATAGTATGAAGTGCATCTGTGGTACACGTGCATATATATGCCTTTATTTATTATTTTTATTATTATTAATAGTTATTTATTGTCTATACCGTTTTCTGTAATATTGTACTTGTACCAATCTTAAATGAGGGGGAGCCGGAGGGGGGTCTCATCCCGGAATCCCGACTTAAAGACTTGTGATATCCCGGTTCCCGGTGAAGTTATTTCCCTAAATCCCGGGCTTAAATCATAAAAATCCCGGAATCCCAAGCTTAAAAACATCTAATCCCGACATCCCGAAAATGGGCCGGCTCCCCCTCATAAATGTTTGATGTATTATGCCCTCCTGGGGCCCTAATTTGGTAATAAAATATTCTGATTCTGGTCCATGTCGATATTCCCAACGAACCTCAAACACTGATTTGGGAAGATGCGACATATCAGACTACTGACTGGGTCATAGTTTGCATGCGCGGATCCGCAGGCAATTTGAAAAGATGGAGGTCCAAGTGAAAGGGAATTCGGAGCGAGGCGCGAAAGTATTTTGGGTATTTCTTAGTAAAACATAATGATATTCATTAAAAAAATAAATGATTGTCCAAAAAAGTGGGGTCCCTGTGGATCCGCCAATAGTTTTTGTTGATTTACATGTACACTAAATGTTAAATTTCCGGTCATAATGCTGCATTTATGGTAATAATGTGTTACATTTTGTTTCAGAAGAGAAAAGATGCTACTGTTTATTGTAAACAAGAACAGCTATTAGTGAGACGAGTTTTAATAAGTATTACATATCATTAAAAGGCATTAAAGGACAATGGCAGAGAGTAAAAAAAATAAAATCTTAGTTGCTGCAATAGATTTTGGGACAACATTTTCTGGATATGCATTTTCTTTCACATCGGATTATTGTAATGACCCAATGAAAATTTCTGTCAATCAACAATGGACAGCAGGGTCCAGAAGTTTGATATCTTTAAAAGCTCCAACGGTTGTTTTACTGGACAAACATAAAAACTTTGTGGCGTTCGGATATGATGCAGAGGACAGATATTCAGAGCTAGCTGAAGACGATGAACACAGAGATTATTATTATTTCCGGAGATTTAAGATGCTCCTTCACGAGACAAAGGTACATGTAACTGAAAAATGTCTATAAATGCAACTTTCTAATGTCAAGACGTACAAAACGATTTCCATCTTTATGATATGACGAATCCGCCTTCTCGAATAAGAATGATACGATATTTTATTTCGCCCCTTACGTTGACTATCACACTAGTCTTACGTCGGTATTCTGGATGTACGACTGTATTTAAATTATGTACCATTATGCCTTTTAGAAAGAACCTTAGGAAAACAAAATTACATTGGAAGTTTAAGAGATAATTTTGTTTTGTGGTGTTCTCATTGTATCTGAAAACACATCAGAGATTAAACTTGAACATGTTTGAAATCGTGGCAATTGTGTACGATTTTTATCTGCGAAATTCACAGGAGTGATACATAAGAACAAAAGAGGAACTCCTGAACTTTCCCACTTCTTAATTCTGGTGTATTACCTCTTAAAACTACACAGTAATGTTGTTCCCTTGTCTTTTGATTTGATAGTCTGAAAATGAAAACTGATTTTTTTTGCTTAGGATATAGTAATCATGTTTTCCTGATTAAATAACTATATACCGAAGTTACTGTGAATTTAATTTCTGCATATGCGTATTTCGACAACTTATGTCTCTTCAGTGCAGATAAAATCTATACGTTTGGAAGACCATAAACTCAAAAATATTGAAAAACTTATAGAACATGTAGAAAGTACGAATTAATTTACTTCTAGCATTTAACACGAAAAACTATGGTTAAAGATGACAGTGGAAGGGAAATGCCAGCTATAGATATATTCTGTATGGTGATACAATATCTGAAGCAACATCTACTAGATACATTATCCACACGTGGAACTGGGCTAGATAATAATGACATACATTGGGTGTTAACTGTCCCTGCTATATGGTCAGAACCTGCAAAACAATTTATGAGAGAGTCAGCTGAAAAGGTATAACTTTTGTTCTACTAGTAAAAGGTCAGAATCAAATGAATCAAAATATGTTCGACGATTTTTCTACCGAATTAACTGGATTTGATCATTACATATTTAAATGCCATTTGTTATTGTGTCGCCTGCTGTAAGCCTGTCTTACTGAGTCGTCCTGCGTCGTCCGTCGGCCTTTCAATCTACAACTCCTTCAAAACTACAAGTCTCAGATCTAACCAAAATTTCAGGATATGTTGTTTACCTGGTCTACTAGTTACTAGTATGCACCTGATATTTAAATTTTTGATTTTACAGAATACAAAAAATACCGATGTTGCATGAAAGACAGTAAATTTCGTTATGCTGTACACGTGTTTCAAGGAGTAACCTCTCATCAGCAGCATTAATATCAAATAATATGGAAAGTCACAATCCAAAAGTTGTCAGAAAAGAAGTACTCATTACCAAAAAAATCGAAATGGCAAATCCAGTACCAAGGACATCTACCGAGTGCCATACACGGAATGAAGCCTCAGTATTTTTAGTGGTTAGAATTTTGATAAAAACAGTAAATTTCTATAACACGCAAGGTAAAATTTTCATGTCAGACAAGTCTGACTATCGGGCTTGTGAATACCCTCGCGGACCCTCTTTAGAGGTTTACTGAGCCCAAATAGCTCATTTGCTAATTCCATCTTTTAATCCACAACTCCTCCAAAACTGTAATCTATTTTTCAACCACACTTGCAGGATATGTTGTTCTCCTAATCTAGTTTTGCACATGATATTTAGAAGTTTGACTTTACAAGTTTTAGAGGTCCACAGAGCCAAAATAGCTCATTTGTGAATTTTGGTTTGTTAATCCGCAATTCCATCTAAACTATAAGTCAGATTCCAACCAAATTTGCAAGATATGTTGTTCACCTAATACAGTTGTGCATCTGATATGTAAAATTTTGATTTTACTGATTTTAGAGGTTAACTGAACCAGAAAAGCTCAGTTTTTATTCAATTTGTTCATCTTAAATTCCTTTAAAACTGTGAGTCATATTCCAACCAAACTTGCAGGATGTGTTGTTCACCTGATCTAATTGTGCACCTGATATGAAAATTTCGATTTTACAGATTTTAGAGGTTCAGTGAGTCAAAATAGCTCAAATCTTTATTTTGTTTGTCAATCTGAAGACCTTCAAAACTGTAATTCATATTCTAAAAAAATTTGCAGGATATGTTTTTTCTCCTGAATTAGACATGACCTGATACTTAAAATTTTAATTTTATAGATGTTAGAGGTAACCTGAGTCAAATATGGCTCTTTTATAGTGCAGGCGACACAAGTGTTCCATGGAACACCCATCAATTTTATATTCTTAGTGTAGTGAAGATATTTTTTTGGCTTAAAATCTAGGGATCGAGAGTGTGATTTTATTTTGAAGAAAAGGGTGTAACACTTAATGAAGTTTAGTGTCATTGTCGACATTTTTAAATTCACCACAGTATGCAACTATATAATTCATTTAGTACATTGATTTTTGTAAAGATTTATTATTTCGACCATTATTAAATTTCATAAAATATATGATCTACCACTAATTTGCCGTAAGTTGTAAATATTGTATATATTTGTTTGAGTGTTGTTTCTATACCTTTGGTGATAGAATCTGAAAATGGCACTTCCAATATAGTTAACTGAAAGTTTAGTTAAAAAGATCTGAAAGTGAAAATTACTGGGTCCAACATATTACTATGGCATTGCTTATTTTGTGTAAACACTTGGGCAAGAAAAAGGGTTGCTGTCCTTCAGGTACATCATAATGTATCCCTTTGTATTTGTGTCGCCTGCTGTAAGCAGAGACGACACATAGGGATTATATCCGTCGTCTTACGTCGTCGTCCTGCGTCATCCCGACAGTTTTTGAATCCACAACTCCTTCAAAACCACTTGTCAGTCTGATTCCTACCAAACTTTCTGGATATGTTGTTTAACTGGTGTAGTTGTGTACCTGATACTTAGAATTTTGATTTTGCAGATTTTAGAGGTTAACAGAGCCAAAATTGCTCATTTGTGAGTCTGTTGGTTTTTAATCCGCAACTCCTTTAAAACTGCTAGTCAGATTCTAACAAAACTTTCAGGATAAGTTGTTCACCGGGTGTAGGTGTGCACCTGACTTAGAATTTTGATTTTACAATTTTAGAGGTTCACAGAGCCAAAATTGCTCATTTGATAATCTGAATTCCATCACAACTATAAGTCAGATTCCAACCAAACTTGCAGGATATGTTGTTCACCTGATGTAGTTGTGCATCTGATACTTAAAGTTTTGATTTTACAGATTTAAGAGGTTAACAGAGCCAAAATAGCTCATTTGGTAATTGGGTTTTTTTAATCTTCGACTCCTTCACAACTGTCTGTCAGATTCCAACCTAATTTTCAATATATGTTGTATATCAGGTTTATATTATGCACATTATACTTAGATTTTTTTACCGATTCTAGAGGTTTGCCAAGCCACTAAGCTCATATGATAAATCAGATTATTAATCTGCAAGTCCTTAAAACTGTAATTCACATTAATTACCAAATTTGCAGAATATGTTTTTTCTCCTAATCTAGACATGCACATTATAAGTAAAATTTTAATTTTGCATATTTAAGAGCTTCACTGGATCAAAAATGGCTCTTCTGTAGTGCAGGCGACACAAGTGTTCCGTGGAACACCCATCAATTTTGTTAATACTGTTTCTATTTATAATTTAGGCCGGTATATCAAGAGACCAATTGAGTATATGTTTGGAGCCGGAAGCTGCGTCCTTGTACTGCCAACATTTACCAACCGAAAAATTAAAAGATAAAGATGGTAAAGGCGGAGAATTTACACAGTCGGGAAAAGGAACAAAATATATGGTTCTGGATTTGGGAGGTTTGTATTTTTAAAACACACTTACTGACTTCACCGGGTTGATGTGGCTTGTCTCTTAAGTACATTTGTAACTTTAATTCTATAGATATCATTGCTAGTGTGGTTACACTATGCCCAGATAAACCATGACAAATTGAAAAGACACATTAGAGCGTTCTTACAAAGCAGTTGTAGTATGAATATACATGTACCTCTCAACTACACCCATTCCTTATTTTTATCAATATATATATATATATATGGATATCAGTGCTCTAAGTTAATCATCCAATCCTGTTTCATAATTGTATGTTATATTGTTTACACCGCCACCGTAGATCTAGTTGGGATATCAGCTGAACGCTGAAATTGACTGGGGATAATACGGGGTCTGTTCTTTCAACTGTTCTACTATTTCTCATATGTTTATTTATATTATCCCATTCCCCACATATTTTAGGCCTATTTCTCACATCTCTTACCGTTTTTTAGCTCACCTGACCCGAAGGGTCAGTGTGAGCTTTTGCCA